>KQ996121.1:5323-17512 GCA_001598015.1 Dorcoceras hygrometricum
AATCAGGGCGAAATCTCACCACACCATGAAAGAAGTCAATAGTAGCCTTATAGCTAGATAATACATCCATTCCCAAGATGCAATCAAAATCCCTCATCTCCAAGACAATCAGATTCGCCTATCAAATCGAATCACACTATCTACCACGATCTCATGGGACATCACCCACACACCAGCAGGAGTAGATACAGATACGAAATCACACAGTGGGGTAACTCTCAACCCACACTCATGCACAAACCATGCAGAAACAAAGGAGTGTGACACTCCTGTATCAATTAAAACTCTTGCAGGAAAATCAAATATAGAACATATACCTGCGATAAACATCGGATTCGCCACTAACACATTCTGATCAAATCGAACCACACTATCTACCATGATCTCACGGGACATCACCCACACACCAGCAGGGGTAGATACAGATACGACATCACACAGTGGGGTAACTCTCAACCCACACTCATGCACAAACCATGCAGAAACAAAGGAGTGTGACACTCCTGTATCAATTAAAACTCTCGCAGGAAAATCAAATATAGAACATATACCTGCGATAAACATACCAGGTGTCTCCTCAGCCTGCTCCCTCGTTAAGGAATTCACCTGGGCCTGCTGCGGTATCTGAAATTGAGGTCTAGAAGATCCACCAAACCTAGACGACTCACGGGGTTGGAATCCAGATCGCTGGTTAGGGGCAGGAAACTGCGGCCTCTGAGAAGAACAACCAGCCGAACCTGAATGCGAAGGAATCGAAGTCTGTCCCCTCAACAAAGGACACACTCTAACATAGTGTCCAGGTTGTCCGCAGTTACGGCAAGACCCCTGAACTCCTCGACACTGAGAAGTCGGATGCTTCCCCCCACACTGTCCACAAGACATACCACCAGAACCACTACTACCAGAACTCACGGAACCAGAGGAACTCGAATTCACCTTCTTCTTGAACTGCTTCCCTCAAGGTCTAAACTATTGGCGATTCGATTGTTGTGACCCTTGAGGAGACTAGAACGACTGCGACACATCCTGCACCGATTGAAAAGCACGCCCAGTCGTCGACTGAACTGGAGCCTCGGCCTCCATCAAACTCTCCTCAATGTCAACCGCTCGATTCACAGCGTCAAAATACGTCGCAGGGTATCCAGACAACACCATCCGGAATAGATGAGGCCTCAGTCCCTTCATGAACTTGTTCCTCTTCATCCTCTCCTGGCTAGCTACGTGAGGCACATACATCAGAAGTGCAGAAAACTGCCTGGCATACTCAGCCACCCTCATCGTACCTTGCTTCAAATTATCAAACTCACGCTCTCGACTGCTGTAGTAGGACTCCGGGGTATACTCCTGTCGAAATGCGGCATAGAAGCTCTCCCAATTTATCACAGCCCCACTCTCACGCAGAATACGGGAAGTACCTCTCCACCAGTGCTGTGCATTATCCCTCAATTGCAACACCGCCAGCTTTAATCTCTTCTCAGGAGTGTACTCCAAGGTATCAAACAGCTCCTCCATCTGCACTAGCCAACTCTCGGACAACGTACCACCCTCAGCAACAGCAAAAGTCGGAGGGTTCGTCCGCTGGAACCTAGCTAAGACTAGCTCCATCTCGCCTATCTGTCTCGTAACATCCTCAACCTGTTGATTGCCCTCATCACTATCCGAGGCCCTAGACTCCTCTGCGGTACGTCTAGTAGTCCTACCTCTACCTCTCCTTGGCGGCATCTAAACAATTCTCAAGGTAAGACTAATAGCAGATGTCAAAAAGACAGATAATATAATCACGTAAGCCACAGAGTCAATCAAGAATCAAATCAAAACTCTGTGCCTAGACTCGAGCGTGATCAAAATAAATCGAGCTTATCCATGTTTAAGCTCTGATACAAAAAATGTCAGGCCCCGTGCTAATCACTCAAGATTACAGCACAATAAGCACATAATCACGGAAGCGTAAAATCAGGCTTAAAAATTTTTAGAAATAAAATAGGCCTAACTCAAAACATACATTCAAAATATCAATACTCAAAATACTAGTTAACTCAAACTCATACAAATCAGGTAACATCAAATCTCAATTCAAAATACAGATCCCCAAAATACATAAAGACACGGGGCATTCCCCCGATTCAATACATATACAATGATAACTGGGACTCAATGAAACGGGGATCGACCAGCTGAACCTCCACCCTGTCCAGCTTGGTTACCTGAAGATCCTGCAAATGGGTAACGCAGACCCAACAACACAAAAACAGGAAAATAAATACGAGGTCAAGCCTCAGTGAGCCATCAAAACAGCTAATCATGCAACATGCTATAAATCATTGCTATGAAATGCATGAGGGCTATCAAGGAAATCGGTAATCAAGACCAGTATATCAACTGGCAAATCATCTCAAGTCGAGCCTCTATACCGACACAGTGTATCAACCAGGGAAATCATCGTTCCATGATCTTGAGGGCCTGTCAGCCCATCACAGCTCAGTGGTAGACACCAAATCCGGCAGTCACCACTCCGATGATAGCGTTGGACTTTTCAGGCATAACACATCTGTCGGCCAGTCACAACGTGGCTCTAAATCGGGACATCAATTAATCAATATGACTCAAGATGTATGCATGAATGCCATTCAATAATCAATTCTAAGTGCATACAATAACAATACGTGAAATCAGAATATTTAACTCAAACAATTCATCAAAATGTTCCACGTAAAATCACAGAATCAATTGAACAGATTTCATAACATGAAATACATCCATGTCACGTTCAAAGCTGTTAGAGCTGCTCAATTCGTACCTCACAGCTTCAATCTACCTCAACAGATTTCTCGAAAGCACGGAAGAACTTAGCCTATGCAAACCAGATTTCTCTTGGCTTCGCTAAACACGGCAGAAGCTGTCCTGAAACTCAAATCCAAAGCTAGCGAAAGCTGCAGAAGTCTCGGGTTCCACTTAGCGAAGAAAATCGAACAACACTGCTACTTCGTGATCTTATCCAAGGTCAAACTACAGCATGAAATGGGTAGCAATCGAAAGAGCAAATCACAATGAGCTCAGCGCCACCAAAATCATTCAAAACCACGGCTAGAATCGACAGAAATATAGGGAAGAAATGCTCGGGTGAACAGTAGCTATCGAGGGTTGAAGATTGAGATAATACGGGTTCTAAAATAATTCTAAGTGTCGATCAACACTTATCTATATATCTCTCAAATCCAACAGCTGTTAAAATAATCAAACATCGAAACGGTAGGAATCTCACGGCAGAAACCAGCTTTTTCTCTCAACAGAAATCAGCAGCAACCATCAGACGTTGCATTTTATTCATGCACTAAAACGACGCCGTATCAACTAATCAAAACGATGCCGCAGCGCTCCAACAGCTGATGACAGATTCCTTTCGAGACAACCAGCAGCTGGTCACAAAGCGTTATACTAAAACGCTGCGTTCCAACTTATCAAAATGACGTCGCCTCACTATCAGCAGCTGGTCACTCAAACCAACGACTGGTCACTCGATTGAATCAAGTCTCTCACAATCGCAACTGCTGATTTGAGCTACAATATCAGCAGTCAACACCAAAATGTTGACCAACACGTGTCGCTTTCTTGTTAAACCTCGCACCTGCGCCTCTGCTGCCAACAGGTTCCTCTTCAAGCGCTACTACTGAATAGTGAAACGACGACGCATCACTCACTCGCTACAGTACCGCTGACTTGCGTTGACTTCTGAAATGCGCTACACCTGATTCCTTGCGTTAGCGCGACGTCTGATTTTTACGAAACGACAGCGTATCACTCCCACGCCATCAACAACTGATCAGACTTCACCTGCTGACGCTACAGTAGAACATTGACGTCTGAATTGCGCTACTGCTGAATACCAACAGCTGAATTCTTGCGCTACTCACTACTGTGTAACTCTAAACCAAATCTGAACACGCAGAATTCACAATTCTGTGACAAACCTCAATCCAAAAGCTGATTAGCCATTAAATACTTAACAGATTTCTAGTTCTCACATCTGGGCCACTGAAACAAGCTCCAAGTTTTCATTTGAAGGAGCTTCTTTCCCCTTCAATGTCCTCTTTTTCTTCACAACCGGTTCAGCCGCAGCAGTATCAGGCCTCTTCTTGGACACTGCCCTTTTTACGGGTGTCTTGAATCTCCCAAATCCAAGTTTGGTACGTTCTTCAACAGAATACAGATTTGTACAGCGTATCCCCTGGCTTGCCTAGACCCAGGCATCACCATGTCTCTGAAAATGTTAAAAAACAGCCTGATCCAATTGATTTTCACTCCTCCATTGATAGCAGTCATCATTAGGAATCGTTCATGAGTAACAGCGTCGAACGACCCGGCTTTCACAGTTACTGATTTCGCCAAAATATCACTTAGTAGCCTGAACTCAATCTTCAATTCCCGCTTCTTGCAGGAAGTTGTCAACTGATCACCAGTAATGAAAACTCAGTTTTAGCATCAAAGACCAAATCCTTCGGTACCTCATTTATATCTGTCAATCCTTCCATCGGCAACAGAAAAGTCCTTGCAAATACTTCCTCGGAGATTTCCACTAGTTTCCCTTGAACTGTAATGATAACTTTACCATCCCTTACGGAGGCGTTTGATAGAACTCGACCAGATCAGCTTCATAAATGTCAGACAAACAGCCCAGAAAACCATTAAGACCAGAAGCTACTAGGGCTTCGAACATAGCAACCATTTGTTGGGATTGGTCCGTATCCGCACCCCGTCCCAAATCCAAGTTTGGTACGTTCTTCAACAGAATACAGATTTGTACAGCGTATCCCCTGGCTTGCCTAGACCCAGGCATCACCATGTCTCTGAAAATGTTAAAAAACAGCCTGATCCAATTGATTTTCACTCCTCCATTGATAGCAGTCATCATTAGGAATCGTTCATGAGTAACAGCGTCGAACGACCCGGCTTTCACAGTTACTGATATCGCCAAAATATCACTTAGTAGCCTGAACTCAATCTTCAATTCCCGCTTCTTGCAGGAAGTTGTCAACTGATCACCAGTAATGAAAACTCAGTTCTAGCATCAAAGACCAAATCCTTCGGTACCTCATTTATATCTGTCAATCCTTCCATCGGCAACATAAAAGTCCTTTCAAATACTTCCTCGGAGATTTCCACTAGTTTCCCTTGAACTGTACTGATAACTTTACCATCCCTTACGGAGGCGTTTGATAGAACTCGACCAGATCAGCTTCATAAATGTCAGACAAACAACCCAGAAAACCATTAAGACCAGAAGCTACTAGGGCTTCGAACATAGCAACCATTCCTGCATTGTCCATGGCAAGGATAGAGGCAAATGGACTTGGTTGGTGTTGCTAATAAGTGAGGATGCCATTACAGATGGTTGGTTGAAGAAGGGTTCGACTGAAAAATATATGCAACAAGAATACACAGAGAGCAAGACACAAGAATACTGGAGAATATATATGCGCAAGGTAAGAGATAGAATAATAGGAAATGCCGTAAATATAAACAAGAATGCAAAAAGGTACTAGAGAGAGAAAATATAGATGTGACGTTACGCATGATGACAACCACGTGTCAATCATCCGATGGCGCGATCAATTTTGGAAATGATTTTAAAAGATTTTGACAATATCGCGAAATAATTTTAAAGGGATTTTAAAAAGGATTTTGAATTGTAACCGCGAGGGTGAAAAGGTAAAAGATAACTGGCGCCAAGTGGTTAACACGTCACAAACTTAATATCTGTTTAATGCATCAGCAGGGGTGTTGCGAGATCTGATCATGGATATGTATCAACTGTGTATGCATGACATCTGAGTGTATCCAGATCTCACATATTTAGTTGATTCAGCACTTATTAATTCAGATCTCTCGTTTCCCCTGAAGCTGAAATTCTCCCAAGTCCGATATTTTATCAAACCCGAATTCCATGATGTTCCCCCTGAACAGTAGACTCAGATTTGACAAAACCAGAAGTTGTTCAACCTGCAAATTATTAGCACAAAGACAATCAAGGCAGTTCTAAGAGACCCAATAGATTTCTAAAATAAGAAAACTTAGCGTCTAACAGGGGCTTTGTGAAGATGCCAGCCACTTGCTGCTCAGTCGACACATACTCCAGCTTGACGTCCTTCTTGAGTACATGGTCTCTTATAAAATGATATCTAATGTCTATATTCTTCGTTCTAGAATGCAGCACTGGATTTTGAATAATCGCAATGGCACTGGTGTTGTCACAGAGAATAGGTGCTTCAGAAGCATCAATGCCATAGTCCTTAAGCTGGTGTTGTATCCATAAGATCTGAGCACAGCAGCTTCCATCCGCTAAGTACTATGCTTCAGTTGTGGATGTTGCAATAGATGTTTGCTTCTTACTGAACCAGGAAATCAATCGATCTCCTAATAATTGACAAGTACCACTGGTGCTTTTACGATCAACTCTAAATCCTGCATAGTCTGCATCACTATAATCGATTAGTTGAAAGCCTGAGTCTTTGGGATACCAAAGACCCACATTGGAAGTTTTTTTAAATTTCAAGATCCGTTTTACAGCAATTCAATGTGTTGAGCGCGAGAAGAGGATTTCGGGAAGTATGACTTCCTAAAAGTCAACAGGGGTCAAACCGGGGTTGACCGCTGTTGAGGGGCAAAACGGTCTTTTTGCACTGGGGTTCTGAAAAATGGTTTTTCAGATCATATTATTCAGTTTCGGAAACTGAGTCGATCCGTCCGATCTGATCGGCGATCGGAGTTACGGTGAAGTCTCAGTGTTGGAGATGAACTGAATGTTCATCGTTGGACCCGGGCCCGTTGGGCCGGTCCAAGTCCAACACTTTATTTAATGTGATTAAGAGACTAAACCAAAAAACACTTGTGACATAACTCTAACCCTAAACCTAGAGCATAGCCGCCCTCCCTCTCCTCTCTCTCGACCGCCGCCGCCGCCGCCTTGAGCCGCCGCCGCCGCCGCCCCGTTGTCGCCGGAAATTTGTTTGCCGCCAACTTTTCGAGGAGAATCCGATCGTGCTGATCTCGTCAGGACTTCTAGTGCAGTCTGACGAAGGAGTCTCGAATCTGGTCGTGGACCGGATTGACGAATCTACCGCAATCAACCGAGAAGCGCCGGGTTCTTGAAACACCGGTTGGAGCCAGGCACAAGTGCCAGACAGGTAATTCGTTGAAACACCCTATGTATGATGATACATATGTTTGTTTGATTATTCGTATTGATCGCATCCCGGTAAAATTTTTGTTCTTCCGCTGCCTGCCGGGGTGCGGATCCGGATCCCAACTCCAACACTTCTTGCATTGCTTCTACCCAGCTTGGGTCTGCTAAGGCTTCATCTATTTGTTTTGGTTCTATATGTGAGATGAATGCTGAGTCAAAATAATCATGCATAAGCTGGATTCATGTGCGAATAGGATATTTGATGTTACCTATGACCTGCTTAGGTGGATGATTTCTATTCCACCGTAGATCAAGTCGAATTGGGTTTACTTCCTGTTCTGCTTGGATGTCTTGCTGGATAGCCACATCTGGATTGTTCGATGTCAATTGATGGTTCACATTCGCATCTTGTGCATCAGATGTTTGTCGTTGTGTGGCGGGATCTGTATGTGAAACATCTGTTTGAGCATCTTGTGCATTTGTCGCTACAGCTCCAACAGCAGGCACACTTGGAGAGATTTGATCCTGTGTTGAGTCAACGTTAGTTAAATCGATGACTACTGGATTACCTGCCAGATCTTGTTGAGCATTGTTGTGTGGTGTGTCCAGCTCTGGTTGTATCTCTGCTGAATGCCTTTGTTGTGCCACTTCATCATCTGAGTCATCAATGCTGGATGATTCAAGACGTGTACATAAATCGTTGAGGCTCGCAGCTGAGTTGGATCTAAAGCTTGTTTCATCAAAGACAACGTGTGCTGATTCTTCAACAGTTAGACTCCGATTGTTGAAAACTTGATAAGCTTTACTCACTGCTGAATAACCTAGAAAGATACCTGCATCAGATTTTGCATCAAAAGCTGTTAGGTGATTCTTACCATTATTGTGAATGAAGCATCTACACCCAAACACCCTGAAGTATAATATATCAGGTTTCTTGCCACTCCAGATCTCCTATGGGGTTTTATCGTGCAACTTGTTAATCATAGATCTGTTTGGAGTGTAGCAAGCTGTGTTAACTGCTTCTGCGCAAAATTTTTGAGAAATACCAGAATAAGCAATCATAGATCTAGCAGCTTCTTTTAAAGTGCGATTTCTCCTCTCAACCAGCCCGTTCAGTTGAGGAGTTCTAGCTGTAGAAAGCTCATGCTTTATCCCTATGTCATCCAGATAAGAAGATAATTTTTTATTTAAAAACTCGGTACCACGATCACTTCTTATCCTGTTGACTGTACAAGATCTGTCATTTTGTAAACGTTTTAAAAGCCGAATGAGCTGGTCAGCGGTGTCAGATTTTGCTTTTAAAAACAGCACCCAAGTGAATTTCGTAAAATCATCAACAACAACTAGGGTGTAGTTCGTTCCCCCTAAGCTTGTTACGGGAATAGGACCAAAAAGATCCATATGTAAAAGATCTAAGCTTCGGGAAAAACGTTTACCACCTTTCTTTTTAAAAGTAGAACGGATTTGTTTACCAAGCTGACATGCGGCACATATCTTGTCCTTAGAAAAATTGATTTTGTGCAAATTAGAAACCAGTTCATGCTGACTCAAATGGGCAATTGTTTTAAAGTTTATATGGTTCATTCGCTGATGCCACAACCAGATCTTGGAAGAGTTATCTGCAAGGAAAATTTGTTCAGATCCCATTTGCTCTGACCAGTTGATAATGTAGGTATTCCCCGATCTTTTACCTACCAACACAGTCAGACCATTTGGACTCTGAACTGTGCATGTGTGCTGTTGAAAGTTAACTATGTAACCCTTGTCACAAAGCTGACTTATGCTAATCAAATTATAGTGAAAATTATCAACAACTAAAACATCAGATATTGAAATGTTACCGTGGGTAAGCTTATCCTTACCCACAATATTACCATGTGAGTTATCACCAAAAACTATTTTTGCTCCTTTGTGTGGAGTAACATCTGATAGCAGCTTTGGGTTTCCAGTCATGTGTCTTGCACACCCACTATCGAGATACCAAAAGATTGACTCATCTCCAGATTTGTACCTGTTATCCTGCAATCATAAAAATAGACTTGGGTACCCAATTTTACTTGGGTCCAGATCGAATTACCCCTTTCGGGACCCATACTTGAATGACAAGACTTAGAACCAGCTTTCGCTTTATCTTTGTCAAGTCTGTTCTTTAGCCAGCTTGGCTTGGAGTTCTCAGGTCTTAGAAAACCGATACTAGCTTTTCCTTTTTGATTCAGCTTTGAAGAGTTCTGGTCATCATACCTCACTGACTTGCATGTATCATGTTTCATACTGGCTTTGACAAAGCTCATCTTTTTGAACTTGTCATATACCAGATGTGACTGAGTACTGGTTTCTCCAGCGCTGCTTTCACTAGCATTGAAACCTAATCCAGTTCTATCATTCGCTGGCTTCTGAATTTCACAGAGCTTATCTAGAGAAACTGAAGAATGGGTCCAGGAGCTCATTATCAGTTTTAACTTTTCAATTTCAGACTCGAGCTCACTGGATCTTATCCTCAAAGATTCATTCTCAGTCTTCAGCTTACTCAACTCAATTGTAAACTGTCAGTTTCACCAAGTTGAACAGATCTTGGTTCCACTGAACTATTTTTCAAATCTACGTTTTCAGCTTTGACTTCCTCGAATGTCTGAGAAAGCTTACTGTACTCATGGACCATTTCATTTAATGCAGTGATTAGGTAATCTCGTGTAAATTCAGTATTTGAAAAATCGAATACCTCATCTTCCAAAGTCTGATTAGCCATGAGACAGTGAACTTCCTCATGTTCACTATCGTTGGATGAAGAGCTGCTTGATGAGGAATCAGTATCGGTATCAGCCCAGTTCTTGTTGCTCTCCTCAGCAACTAGTACTTTGTGATCATTCTTTCTGCTGGGCCTCTTATCAGCTCTTGTCCTCGTCCTTCTATCCTTTGATCTTTCCTTGGATCTATCATCTTTCTTCTATCCATCAATCTGTCCTCTTTCTTGGGCCTGTTGCAATCAGCAGCAAAGTGCCCTGGATGACCACAGTTAAAACAATTTTGGTCAGTGGTAACCTTATCAGATTTATGTTCATTATTATAAGAGAAAGAAGGGTTATAGGAATTTCTCATGAATTTCCCAAACTTCTTAACGAAGAGGGACATGGCATCGTTGCTGAGCTGTTCTGCGGATTTGCTCGTGCTTGGAGAGCACTGTTCAGATGTTGTTGCTGCTAATGCTTTTGTCGGTTGAGATGTTGAGGGTCCAGCTTCAGATCTTGTTTCTAACTCAAAGTCATAGGTTTTAAGATTTGCAAAGAGGTCATGCAGTTCCAGCTTGTTCAGATCCATGGACTCGCGCATGGCCATCGTCTTAACATCCCATTCCCTTGGCAACGCTCTCATCACTTTGAGTGCCAGCTCTCTGTTGATGTACTCCTTTCCCAAGCTTGTCAACTCAATTACCACAACACTAAAACGTTCCTCAAACTCCTCCATGGTTTCCCCATCTTTCATCTTAATTGATTCATATTTCTGCTGGGCCACAGTTAGATTGTTCTCTTTCGTCTCATCATTGCCCTCGCAGATTTGTATTAGCTTCTCCCATATTTCCTTGGCAGTGGTACAGGTTTTGATTTTGCTGAAAATATTTTTGTCCAGCGTCTTGTAGAGGATATCCCTGGCCACATTGTCCAGATTCGCCTTCTTTTTCTCCTCATTAGTGTATTCGTGTCTCCTCTTTTCAACATATTCTGGTGCACCATCAGTCGTTGCGAATGCTATGTTGATCTTCATTATTTTCATTGGACCATCAGTGATGACTGACCACATATCATCATCTTGATCAGCTAAGATCGCTTGCATTCTGATCTTTCAGTCATGATAGTCCTCCTTAGAAAACATATGAATCTTGTTGTGAGAGGTAGACATATTGAAATATATAAATCACAAATAACAAATTGTTCAATACTGAGATAGCACAGGCTCTGATACCAATTGATAGGATCAATATGGATCGAAAAACAGCCTTAGGAGTTCAGAAGGGGGTGTTGAATGAACTCCTTAGTAATTTAAAATTTTCGAAACCTTAAAACAATTTTTACAAGCACCTCACTTAACTTAAATCTGTGTTACCAGATTTAAGGTATCTCAGTCACAAGTCAAATTTCTTGACTAACAAATAATGTGCGGAATGAATTCGATCAATCTATGAACAGTGTAATGATAAATAAATGCAGTAAAGTAAAAGTTCAAGGTCGAGAGTTTGTTTATGGAAGTTCGGATATCAAATCCTACGTCTCCCCTTCTTCCTTTTCAGGAAGGTTCCACTAGAAGGCTTTGATGAGTACAGACACTTTAAACACCCAATCATCGAGCCTCGCTCCAAGTGAACTCCTAGCAACTCCAATCAACAAGCAGACGCAGCTGCTGTTTAAAACACTTAGAATTTTTCGAACTGCTTTGAACAGCCAGTTCGTTACAGACTCAATCTGAATGATAACAATGAAGTATAATGGTTTTGAGACTGTAAATCTTCTGGTTTCTATACTATGAAGCTCGATTCACAAAAGTGAACCAGAACATGATATCTCGAAGATTAAGCTATTAAGAACAACTAAGAAACTTTTATTCGAGATTGAGAGCACTGGAACTTCAAATAATTTTGCAATGTAAATTTCCAGTAACTATGTGAGCTTTTGAAAGATAGCATCAAATGGGTAATAAGCTCGAGAACGACGAAGACGTAGAATAGGCGAGGATAGGCGAATTGGCAGAGAGCTTCTCAATTTGAATCCTTCAGCCTTTTATACCCTTTGATCTCAACGATCATTAAAATTCGCCTAAGGAAACAAAATCCCTTTTTGAATATATGTTCATCGTACAACTGTATATCCTGCTCCACCAAATGGTAATCTGCGTTCTTCAGGGCAAAATTGTCGTATATCCAAATTTGAGCAAACATCGTATAACGTCCTCTGTATACTGCGTACAATCGCCCAAAATAGCTCTGGCGTTGTCTCCTTAATTCCAGGCATTTGTACGAT
>KQ996124.1:3384-16775 GCA_001598015.1 Dorcoceras hygrometricum
AACATGGTATCAGAGATCAGAGCAACGTTCAAACACACTCACCATCAGCTGGATCAAAGTTCATCGTCTGTTCTTCTAAGTTGTGAGTTTATTTTCAGATCATTGTCTTTTATTTTAGCATGTTCTGATTTATGCATGTGGTGGATTATGGGCTATAGAATATAGAATGTCAGGAAGAGGACGAGGAAGAACTAGAAGCAGTATTCCTCTAGAAGAAACTGAGACTGATAAAAATGCTAACATCACTCAATTGTTAAGAATGCTGGTAGAACAAAATAACAACAGAGGCAATGGCCAATCTTCCAGCAGCAGGGGCCCAAGTAACGATGATCCCCAAGAGAAATTTAGGCGCCAGAAGCCTAAGGAATTTAGTGGGACTACTGATCCACTAGTTGCAGAGAGTTGGATTAAATCCATGGAGGTTATTTTCGAGTACCTCCAATTGTATGATTTGGATAGGCCAAGGTGCTCTATCTACATGCTAAGGGAAGATGCAATGATTTGGTGGGAAGGAGTCAAGATGTCCGTGGATCTGCTGAATCTCTCATGGGCAGATTTCAAGCGAGTATTCTACGAGCAATACTTCACAGCGGGAAAGAGATCCGAATTGAAGAGGGAATTTTTGACCCTCAAGCAAGGGAGTTTAACCGTACAGGAGTATGTGCGGACGTTTGAAAGAGGGTGCTATTTTGTGCCACTGATAGGAAGTGACCCAGAAGAGAAATTGAGTCACTTCGTAGAAGGGTTGAAACCAATGTTCAAAATGAATGTGAGGCTGTCAGTGCCAAGAACTTACAGGGAAGCAGTGGACAGAGCCCTGCAAATTGAAAGAGATTGGAAAGATCTTGACGAAGAAAGGCAACAAAAGAGACAAGCCTTTCAGCAGAAGGATCAAAGGCCATTTAATAAACAGAACAAGAACCAGCAGAGGCCTCAGGAGCAAAAGCCTCTACAAATTCAACCTATAAGCTCCGTCCCTGCTGGTAATAATAGGCCATTGTGTCCTAAATGTCAGAAGCCTCATTTGGGACAATGTAGACTTGGACAAAACGTCTGCTACAAGTGTGGAATTCCTGGACATATTCTAAAACATTGTCCAAAGTTTAAGCAGCTGGTGACCAGCAGAGCCTATGTGATGACGGCTGATCAAGCTCCTCCAGAGTCGACAGTGGTTACAGGTGAAATTTTGATAGCTGGATTTACTTCTCTAGCTTTGTTAGATTCAGGAGCTACGCATTCATTCATTTCTGCTGAGTTTATTAAGAAATTATCTATCCAGCCGGAACAAGTAATGATAGGTTATTGTGTGTCGGTACCATCAGGAGAAAAGCTGGTATCACATGAATTGTTTAGAAGTTTAGAACTTAAATTTCAAGGGCATAAGATTACTGCTGATTTAATTGTGTTGCCAATGCCAGAGTTTGATTTGATTTTGGGAATAGATTGGCTAACTAAGTATGGGGTAGTAATTGACTTTAAATTACGAGCAGTAGCTGTTAACCCACCAGGAAAAGAGCCATTCCAGTTTTTGGCCAAACATGTTAATAAAGTTCCTTCAATCATATCCTCCTTAACAGTGACTGTTAGACCCCAACTGTCAATCGTAGAAGTAGCAAATGAATTCCCTGAAGTTTTTCCAGAAGATATCCAAGGATTGCCACCGGACAGGGAGTTGGAATTTTCGATTGATCTAATTCCAGGAGCTGCTCCAGTATCTAGACCACCATATCGGCTAGCTCCAACAGAGATGAAAGAATTGACAGAACAGATACAAGATCTGTTGGAGAAAGGATTTATTAGAGCAAGTACTTCGCCATGGGGAGCCCCTGTTTTGTTTGTTAAGAAAAAGGATGGGAGTATGAGATTGTGTATAGATTATCGCGAGTTAAATAAATTGACGATTAAGAATAAGTATCCATTACCTAGGATAGAAGATCTTTTCGACCAGTTGAGAGGGTCAGTAGTATTTTCTAAGATCGACTTGAGGTCTGGATATCACCAATTGAAGATTAAGGCAACTGATGTTTATAAGACAGCCTTTAGAACTAGATATGGTCATTACGAATATTTGGTTATGCCCTTTGGACTTACAAATGCCCCATCAGCATTTATGGACTTAATGAATAGGGTCTTTCAACCATATCTAGATCAGTTTGTAGTTGTATTCATTGATGATATCTTAGTTTATTCTAAGACCCAGCAGGAGCATGTTCAACATTTAAGAATCGTGCTCCAGATTTTAAAAGACAAGCAGTTGTTTGCTAAATTCAGCAAGTGTGATTTCTGGATGGAGAAAGTATCGTTCCTAGGCCATATAATCTCTAGGGATGGAATAGAAGTCGACCCTGCGAAAGTTGAAGCGGTTCGCGACTGGCCAGCACCAAAGAATATCACAGAGATAAGAAGTTTCTTGGGTTTAGCTGGATATTATCGGCGATTTATCCAAGGATTCTCAAATATTGCTGTTCCTCTGACCACTTTAACAAGGAAGCAAGTGAAATATAACTGGACAGAAGAGTGTCAAACCAGTTTCGACAAATTGAAGCAAGCGCTGATTGAAGCACCTGTTTTGACGATGCCAACTGATCAAGGAAAATTTGTAATATACACTGATGCGTCTAAGTTGGGATTAGGAGCTGTTCTGATGCAGGATCATAAAGTTATTT
Organism: Dorcoceras hygrometricum; assembly: GCA_001598015.1. Taxonomy (NCBI): domain Eukaryota; kingdom Viridiplantae; phylum Streptophyta; class Magnoliopsida; order Lamiales; family Gesneriaceae; genus Dorcoceras; species Dorcoceras hygrometricum. The sequence goes on from KQ996124.1 coordinate 6,051, forward strand.
CATACGAATCTAGGCAGCTGAAGGATCATGAGAAAAATTATCCAACGCATGATTTGGAGTTAGCAGCTGTTGTCTTTGCCCTTAAGATATGGAGGCATTATCTCTATGGGGAGAAGTGTGAGATCTTTACAGATCATAAAAGTTTGAAGTACTTCTTTACCCAGAAAGAATTGAATATGAGGCAGAGGCGATGGTTGGAGCTGGTTAAAGATTATGATTGCATAATCAGTTCTCACCCAGGAAAAGCAAATGTGGTAGCTGATGCTCTAAGTAGAAAATCAGCAGGATTAGCGCAACTGACTGTCCAGCAGCCGTTGGTAAATGAAATTGAAAGGTTTGGACTTGAAATAGTGTCCAGCAGCAGCAGTAATATGATTTTAGGAGACCTCTCAGTAAGATCTAATTTGTTAAACCAAATTCGAGAGGGTCAGCAGCAGGACCAGCAATTGAAGAAATGGGTCCAGCAGGATAAAGAAAGAGGCAGCAGTCTCTATTTTACAGAAGATGGAATTGTGAGGTATTGGGACAGAATCTGGGTACCCCAAGTAGATGATTTAAGAGCAGAACTTTTGAAAGAAGCTCATACAGCTCCATATTCAGTACATCCAGGAAGTACGAAAATGTACAAGAACCTCCAGCAGTTGTATTGGTGGCCCGGAATGAAGAGGGATGTGGCTAGATTTGTAGCTGAATGTTTAACGTGTCAGCTGGTGAAGGCTGAGCATCAGCGACCAGCAGGATTGTTGAAACCACTGCCGATTCCAGAATGGAAGTGGGAATGCATAGCAATGGATTTTGTAACTGGTTTACCAAGAACAGTACAAGGATATAACTCCATATGTGTTATAATTGATAGGCCCACTAAGTCTGCTCATTTCTTACCAGTTAAAACAACATATGAGGTGAGCAGGTACGCAGAATTGTATGTTAAAGAAATAGTGAGGCTACATGGTGTTCCAATTTCTATTGTATCAGACAGAGATCCCAAGTTTACATCAGCCTTTTGGAAAAGTCTACACAAGGCTATGGGTACAAAATTGACGTTCAACACTGCGTTTCACCCTCAAACTGATGGACAATCGGAAAGGGTGATTCAGATTTTAGAAGATTTGCTCAGAGCATGTATTGTAGATTTTTCAGCAGGTTGGGATGCAAGTTTGACACTGGTAGAGTTTGCCTACAATAACAGTTTCCAAGCTTCGATTCAAATGGCTCCATATTAAGCTTTGTATGGAAGAAAGTGTAGAACACCACTTCACTGGAATGAAGTTGGTGAAAGAGCTGGTTTAGGACCAGATGTTGTGGAGCAAACATCATCAGCTGTTAGAAGAATAAGAGAAAGAATGAAAACTGCTCAGAGTCGGCAGAAAAGTTATGCAGATAATCGAAGAAGGCAACTGAATTTTGAAATATGTGATCGAGTATTTTTGAGAATAGCTCCAATGAAAGGAGTTATGCGCTTTGGAAAGAAGGGAAAGTTGAGTCCAAGATATATTGGACCATACGAGATTTTAGAGAAGGTAGGAACGATCGCCTATCGATTAGCGCTGCCTCCACAAATGTCAGCAGTGCACAATGTTTTTCACGTATCAGCTTTGAGGAAGTATATTCCCCATCCTTCGCATGTGCTGAGTTATGAGCCGATTCATTTAGCACCATATTTAAGCTATGAAGAGCGACCAGAAAGAATTCTCCTCCGAGAAGTTAGAATATTAAGAAACCGTAGCATTACTATGGTTAAGATACAATGGTCCAACCAGTCGGAGCGAGAAGCAACATGGGAAACGGAAGCTGATATGCTAAGCCTTTACCCATATTTATTTGGTACGTAAATTTCGAGGACGAAATTTCAATAAGGAGGGTAGAGTTGTAACGCCCCAAAATCCATAGGACCACATTTATGCATTTTACTAATCTTTTGGGCCATTTTGGCAATTTTAAATGTTATGTGTCTGCTGATTTGTTGATATCAGCAAGTAAGATGCGCTGCGGCTGGTTCCAGCAGGTGACTCCAAGGAGCGATGCACGAGCTGGATTTTAAATCGATTGGAAAATGTTTTAAGGAGGTAAAATGCTTTCTTTAGGAGAAGGTTTGGTGTTTTACAAATTAAAATGATATGAAAGGAATTTTACTAAATTTTAAAGGTGTGTCATGCTTGATTTCACAAGTAGCTTGCCACTAATCCCTTTCATATAAAAACTTGTTTTTAAAGTAAGATTTTCATCAATTGCAAAGAAAAGTTTTAAAGTGTTCTTCAAAGAAATTCCAGAAGAGTTCGTGCGTTGCTCAAAGGGAGGATTTCTGTAGGAATTAGCTGTTGTCGTAAAGCTTTGTTAAAGGTAAGTAAAAGCTGATCCTTTGCTACACCATTTGAAGCATATATTGTGTTTTTATGGATCTGCTTGCCTGTATGTTATTGATATATTTAAAGTTCATGTTTGAAATGATTTAGACATGAATAGGAAAGATAGATGGGTTCGAAAATGATGTTTTGATGTTTATGATGCTTCCAGTATGTTTTCCAGAAAGTTATGAATGTTTTAAATGTACTGAGGATTCGAATTCATTTCAAGAAATGTTATAAATGTTCTTCTCGCAGTAGCGGTAATATCAGAATTGATAACTGTGTAATCGGTAGTTGTTGGTTGAATCATTGGTATGGTTTGATAGGCAACGGCTGATGGCATAAGTTGTTGTTTTGATATTACGAATGTCGAGTTATGTTCCAGCAGCTGTATCTACTTGTTAAGATTCAGCAGATGCATTGTTATAATGTTTACGAATGTTCTTCCTGTTGTTGTAATATCAGAATTTGATGATTGTGTAATCAGTAGTTGCTAGTTGAATCAGTATAAAGTCTGGTTTAATAGGCGATGGCTGATGGCATAAGTTGTTGTTTTGATATTACGAATGTCGAGTTATGTTCCAGCAGCTGTATCTACTTGTTAAGATTCAGCAGATGCATTGTTATAATGTTTACGAATGTTCTTCCTGTTGTTGTAATATCAGAATTTGATGATTGTGTAATCAGTAGTTGCTAGTTGAATCAGTATAAAGTCTGGTTTAATAGGCGATGGCTGGTAGCGTGATCATTGTTTAGATATTGCAAGTGTCTTCGTAAATTTCAGCAGATGCACTGTTTATCAGCAGGTGCATCTTTTCTTTGTTTATATCAGCAGTTGCATTTCCTTTGTTAGAAATCAGCAGCTGCATTGTTATCGTAAGTTTAGCAACTGCATTTTCCTTAGTTAGAATCCAGCAGTTGCGTTGTTTACATAAAATCAGCAGATGCACTGTTCACCAGCAGATGCATTCCATAGTGATAATTCAGCAGTTGCTTTATTCGTTTTAAGTACTGTTCATTTCAGCTGGAATTAGTTTTGCGACTGATACTATTCATTTATATACACGTGTTAGCGCTTTTCTTACAGCTGATTGATTAGCGCATTCCTTGCGACTGATCGATGCGCTAACGACGTCGTTTCTTTAAGTCATAAAATATCAGCAGGTAGTCTTGTTATCCTATCTGCTGATTACTTCAACGACATTGTTTCATTTAAATACGATTGTCTTAGTAATAGATCTAGCAGCTGGTTTCTGTTTATTCCAGCTGGTTCCTTTTAGCGATAGTAGCGAACAACTGGGTTATAAGTGTTGTTCCATTTTCTTGAAACTGGTTTTCCTTTCACCAGTTTCAGTTCAACGATATGTTTCCAAATTCGAATTCGATACTCAGTAAAGTTTTAAAATGGGAAGCAAATGTTTAAAATGATGGAACCCGATGATTTACAGAATTTCAAGGAATGTTCAAAGAAAAGATCGTTAAGGAACAAAGCTATTTTAGATTATGGCATAGATAGTTAAGGTCACCAAGGAGAAGGGTGAGCAGTTGTCGAAGATGTCGACTGCCATTTCATATGAGCTATATGCTAAAACTGATATCGGGAGTCATTTTGATCAAAGTGCAAATTGGACCACATAGAACTTATATGCCATGATCAACTGAAAATGATATTGAACTTAATGAGAAGCTGGGCTATCATCCCCTGTTTCTGCCATTGGATTATTGAAATGTTTACGAAAATGACATTGTTTATTGAAGTTCCTTAACATATGTATTGAACAGATGTCTGCCTGCGTTTTATGAAATTGTTACTACTCAGGTTTTACTTGCTGAGCCTTTAGGCTCACTAGCTTTTAAAATGGTGCAGGTACGACAACTGGTGGAGGAACAGCAGGTGAAACTTGAAACCAGTAGATGGGTGGCGTTGTGTTTATCCAAGGCCTACGTTTTCCGTGTCTAAGTTGTATCGTTTTGAATAGATTGTACTGTATTAGATCAGTAGCAACGGTTGTATATTTACTTAGAATAGCAGCTGTTGTAATCGCAATTGCAATTATCAATACAAACAGTTTTTCCGCAAATGTTTTTAGCAGTTAACGCGCAACTTAAGTACCTGCTGATCTTTGAGCTTGTCGTTTGGTTTGTTCCTTTCAAGTTATAGGAAATACAGCCTATAGCGAATTATCTTTTAACCCTTCTTTTATTCGAAAATTTTTATTTACCCCAATTCTCGTGGCCTCGTTGGGTTCGGGCGTCACAGGTGAGGAACGTACTTCCTTAAAGCTGATACATGGAACACATTATGCACTGAGGATAGATGGGGCGGTAGTGCTAACCGGTAGGCCAATGTTCCTACTTTGTCTAGAATTTCGTAGGGGCCTATGAATCTGGGACTCGGTTTCCCCTTCTTCCCAAAACGTATTACTCCCTTCATGGGAGCTACTTTCAAAAAGACGTGATCTCCAATGTCAAAACTTAGCTCCCTTCGTCTATTGTCTGCATAGCTTTTCTGCCTGCTTTGAGCAGTTTTCATCCTCTCTTTTATTTTTCTAACAGTGCTCACCGTCTGCTCTACCAAATCTGGTCCCAAACCATCTCGCTCTCCTATCTCATATCAATGAAGAGGCGTTCGACATTTGAGTCCATAAAGAGCTTCATACGGTGCCATCTGAATGGAGGCTTGAAAGCTGTTTTTGTATGCAAATTCCACTAATGGCAATTTCGAATCCCAACCTGCTGAAAAATCTATAACGCAAGCTCTGAGTAAATCCTCTAAAATCTGGATTACTCTTTCTGATTGCCCATTGGTTTGGGGATGAAAGGCTGTACTAAACGTTAAATTTGTCCCCATATCTCGATGAAGACTCTTCCAAAAGGCAGACGTGAACTTGGGGTCTCTATCAGACACAATTGACAATAAAACACCATGAAGTCTGATGATCTCTTTTACATACAACTCCGCATATCTACTCGCATCGTAGGTTGTATTTACCGGCAGAAAGTGAGCAGATTTCATAAGTCTGTCTACAATAACCCAAATATAGTTATAACCTTGGGCAGTCCTAGGTAAACCAGTCACAAAATCCATTTCAATGCATTCCCACTTCCATTCTGGAATAGGCAACGGTTTATACATACCTGCTGGTCGCTGATGTTCCGCTTTCACCAACTGACACGTTAAACATTCAGAAACATATTTAGCTACATCTCTTTTCATTCTTGGCCACCAATACATTTATCTACTCGCATCGTAGGTTGTATTTACCGGCAGAAAGTGAGCAGATTTCATAAGTCTGTCTACAATAACCCAAATATAGTTATAACCTTGGGCAGTCCTAGGTAAACCAGTCACAAAATCCATTTCAATGCATTCCCACTTCCATTCTGGAATAGGCAACGGTTTATACATACCTGCTGGTCGCTGATGTTCCGCTTTCACCAACTGACACGTTAAACATTCAGAAACATATTTAGCTACATCTCTTTTCATTCTTGGCCACCAATACATTTTCTGGAGATCCTTATACTTCTTAGTAGCTCCGGGATGCACAGAATATGGAGCTGTATGGGCTTCTTCCATTAATTCCGATCTCAAGGTTCCTATTTGAGGCACCCAAATTCTTCCCTGAAATCTGGTTATTCCCTCTTCAGAGAAATAGAGGCTGCTGCCTCTTTCTTTGTCTTGTTTTACCCACTTTTGGAGTTGTTCATCTACTAATTGCCCATCGCGGATCTGGTCCAACAAATTTGATCTCACAGAGATATTTGCCAACTACAAAGCGCTGCTGCTGGTTACTATTTCTATCCCAGATTTCTCTAGTTCACACGCCAACGCCTTATGAACGATCAGCCGAGCTACACCAACTGATTTTCTACTCAGAGCATCGGCAACCACGTTAGCCTTACCTGGGTGATAGTTGATTGTGCAGTCATAATCTTTCACCAGCTCCAGCCATCTCCTCTGTCTCATGTTTAATTCCTTTTGGGTAAAGAAGTATTTCAGACTTTTGTGATCTGTGAATATCTCACACTTCTCCCCATACAGATAATGCCTCCAAATCTTTAAGGCAAACACAACTGCTGCCAGCTCCAAGTCGTGAGTGGGATAATTCTTTTCGTGATTCTTCAACTGCCGAGAAGCGTAGGAAATCACTCTATGATCTTGCATCAAAACAACTCCTAATCCCAATTTCGATGCGTCTGTATAAATGACAAATTTCCCTTGATCGGACGGCATTGTTAACACAGGAGCCTCAATCAACGCTTGCTTCAATTGCTCAAAGCTGGTTTGGTAGTCAGGGGTCCATTCAAATTTGCTCAACTTTCTAGTCAGCGAGGTTAACGGAATCGCGAACGGCTTCCACTTTCGCTGGGTCTACTTCCAATCCATATTTGGATATAATATGCCCAAGAAAAGAGACCTTTTCCAACCAAAAATCACACTTGCTATACTTGGCAAACAGCTGCTTGTCCTTCAAAATCTGAAGCACTGTTCTCATGTGGTTTGCGTGTTCGATTCTGTTCTTGGAATACACCAGAATATCGTCAATAAACACAACTACAAACTGATCTAAGAAAGGTTGGAAAACTCTATTCATTAGGTCTATAAAAGCTGAAGGAGCGTTAGTAAGTCCGAAGGGCATTACCAAAAATTCATAGTGTCCATAGCGCGTTCTAAAGGCAGTTTTATAGATGTCCGCTGGTTTTATTTTCAATTGGTGATAACCAGACCTCAAATCAATCTTAGAGAAAACTACCAATCCCTTCAACTGATCAAATAGGTCTTCAATTCTAGGCAAAGGATATTTATTCTTAATCGTCAACTTATTCAACTCTCGATAGTCTATACACAGCCTTAGACTCCCATCTTTCTTCTTAACGAATAAAACAGGGGCTCCCCACGGTGAGGTACTTGGTCGAATAAATCCCTTGTTCAGCAGCTCTTGTATTTGTTCCTTTAACTCTTTCATTTCTGATGGAGCAAGACGATAAGGTGGTCTAGAAACTGGCGCTGCTCCTGGCACTAAATCAATTGAAAATTCTAATTCTATATCAGGTGGCAGTCCGCATATATCTTCTGGAAAAACCTCTGGAAACTCACTTACCACTTCCACATCGGAAAGTGAAGGTTTACTAGTAACTACTAAGGACGATAGGTTTAACAAGAATCCTGACCCTCCTTTCCTCAAATAACTCTGCGCCATAAGAGCTGAAATAATTCGAGGAATTTTACCATTCTGATTGGCTTCAAACGTGAACCAGTCTCCTCTCGGTGGTTTTACCACTAAGGTTCTAGCTGGAAATCTATTACAACTCCGTATTTGGTCAACCAATCCATTCCTAAGATGAGGTCAAATTCAGGCATAGGCAATACAATTAAATCGGCAGTGACCAGATGTCCATGAAGCCTAATTTCTAAGCCACGAAACAAATCATGAGATACTAGTTCTTCCCCAGAGGGTACTGTCACGCAAAATCCCATATCACCTGGTCTGGTCTAACTGGTAATTTCTTAGCAAAAGGTACTGATATGAATGAATGCGTTGCACCTGAATCTATTAAGGCGGAAGAGGACAACCCAGCAATCAAGATCTTACCCATAACAACTGTGGAATCTGGGTTGGCTTGCTCCGTCGTCATAACGTAATCTCTACTAGTTACCAACAGTTTCGACTTTGGGCAGTTCTGTTAGAGTAGATGCCCAACTAGCCAACTTGTGGCGTGTGGGTTTATAGACTCTTGTATGAAACAGTCTTTTATATAATATTCGCATTCTTTTATATGGCGTTCTTTACTTTCATTATGTGTGTAATGATTTACAATTGCGTTGAGTAAAGACCTAGAATGCACTTAAGCGTATGTTACATGTGATAGTGCGTATGACGGCTATCATGAAACACATCTAATAGTCGTTGTGGATTCTGAACATGTTCCTAGTCGATTGGGCCGTCAAAATAAGGATAAGGCGCCCGAGTTCGAGACTAGTATCTGCGATGCGAAGTACCATGTTTCATTGGTAGGGAACATTGTGATGTTCTGAGCATGCAGATAGATAGTGACCTGGTGATCTATCGAACTACCCTCCTTCGGACTTTCCAAGTGGTTACCATTTGTCGAGTGGATAAGTCCGAGGTCTTGGTTGTACTGATTAGTCCTCACGACTCGAAACGTCATTGAGACTCTACATGATAGGCGTCTCACTTTGACCCAAAAAAATTCGTATTGATCGTCTCCCGGCTTTTATTCTATGTTCTTCCGCTGCCTTGCCGGGGGGCGGATCCGGATCCCCAACAGTGTATCAAAGCCAGTTGTTTTTCGGATCTGATCATACAAATTGCCATAATTGTATCTAACATCCTATTTTTCAGAATCGAGACGAAAACGGAATCGAAATTCCGGACTGGAATCGCCGCCGCACACGGCGGCGCCCCACCGCGCACATGAACGCGCGCGGTACATGCGCGCTGGCCGCGCATGGATGGGCGCCACTTCTCGCTATCGTTGCGAGATGGTGCGCCGATGTTAGGCGACGTGCTGCGCATGGAACTCGAGCGCTGGACGCACGCTTTCGCCCCTCCTGTCGTGCGCTGGCCGCACAATTTACGAGGAGGAGGCCGGCCTGCTGTGCGCCGCTGGCCGCACGCTTGCGATGATGGAGTCTCGACGATGCGCGATGGTTGGCCGATCGTTGTGCGCCGTTTCGTGCGATCTGGCCGGCCGCTGCTGCAACGCTGGGCGTCTCCTCCGCACGCTGGTGGTGCGATGTGTGGCGTGCGATGGCGCAACTTTGGGCGCTGGTTGCGTGTGCTGCCGCCGCGAGTTTTTCTTGTGGTGGCGGCGCCGCCGCCGGCCGCCGCTCCGGCAAGTCTCCGGCGATGTCGTGACGGCTGGTCTGAATTCTTCTAGGGTTTGGTTCGGGCCTGTCCCAGGCAGCCCGTGAAGTTCTCGGGCCAGTACGCGATGTCGGGCCCGGTTTTGATCGATTTTGAAATTTTAAGTTTTTGGGCCTAAAATTGTTTTAAACCCAATATTGATACAATTAAAATTAGTAAAATGTGATTTTAATTATGAAATATGATTTTGTAATAAAATATGATTTTGTTGATTAAAATTTGTTTTATCGGCAAAATAGGATTTTATTATAAAATACGATTTCGTAATTAGAATATGATTTTACGATAAATAATTAGATTATTTGAATTATGCGTGTTAATTAGATTAATTGCATGATTGGGGTGATCGAGAGCCGTGCCCAATGTGTTAGGTGTATGCAATAGGTTTTATATGATTTCGGTTTTTAAATATTTGATTATCATTTAAAGTGGGCCTGTTTGTGGCCCGTTCCCACCCCTTGATAAATGTATCCCTTATTTTTCATAGTAGATTTAAATGTAAATTACTAGATTTAGTGGGAGGACATCCGAAGACGGTGGACAATGACGATCAAGATATTGAAGACCGGAGATCTGTAAAACCGGAAAGCTTTGTAATAGGATTGCATTGCATATTGCATTACCCCTAGGATTGGACCACGGAAGGTCCGTGGCTGGCAACCACGGACCGCATAGCTCTCGCGATCGATCATCCCAATATTACTTTATATATGTTGATATATAGAAAATTGAATCCGCATGTTTGCATGTTTTAAATTAGATTTAAATATGCATGAGACCAAAATTTTTCAAAAATAAAATCCCTCGTTTTAAATTTGATTTAAAACTCATATCAAGATAAATGTTAATTCGATAAACAAAAGGGTATTTAAAATTGTTTAAATTAACCCTACCTTCGATCAACAATGGGTGTACGTCGATGCTACCCGTATGCATGGCCCGACTCATATTATTGATGGGGTCATGTATGCCGGAAAGCTGTCCACGTCATTGACAATTGTTGTGAGTCGGTTGGAACTCCCTTTAACGTTGGCTCATATTATTGGGGACGTTAAGGGGACCGTCCTTCACGACTCAACATTGATGGGTCAATCTTGACACGTGATAGTAAACGGCGTCATATTATTGGGCCCTTACTGGACGTGAGGTGAATACATGGAGGTTGCACCGGCTGCAATCGGAAACTACCTTTCGGGGGTCATGGATGGCTGATATTATTCGGGTCCATGATCGTTCGATTGGGCTCCGTGTACCCACTAAAGAAACCTGTTTTCTCGATTTCATTAGAGGGTGGTGAAATCGTTAAAATAGTGGGAGGGTAATTCATAAAAACTTAATGACCATGTTTTATGTCTTAGCGTTTATTTTTATATAGTCAGTAATGCATGTCTGTTTTCTTTACAGTATAACTGCTATAAAAACTGGTTTCGATGAAAAACCCGCTTGCTGCTATACTGGATAGCAACAGGTTCACTGGTCTTAACTAT
>KQ996133.1:0-23164 GCA_001598015.1 Dorcoceras hygrometricum
ACTCAATGGCTCAATATCTATGCAGATGCAGTATCATGCTCAGCGTGATGCATGTAATGTGCAAATGACCAGTAAACAAACAACAAAGGCATTCAATAATCGTATGCATAGCAACTCAACAGATAACCAAATCAGCAGGTCATACACCAGATAATTCAGCCAATAGACATGCATAATATACACAGCTTGCCTCTACACAAACACTCGGCACAGCTATATAACACACATAATACATTCCCATGCCTATCTCAAAGCTGAATTATAATCTCAATTCGTACTTATACACGGCAACTACCTCAAACAGATTCCACCCAGGCCCAATACCAAAGACCTGCTCAACTATGCTTCCTCACGGCTAACTGCAAAACTTCACAAAGCTGCTCGAACACTTGAATCTGTTAAGGAACCTGACAAATCAGCTTAAATCCAAACTTCTACAATTGACATGCCTACGGTCAATAACTGAAACCTGATTCTACCGTCGAACGCAACTCTACAGCAAGAACTAATCTTAAAATGGCAAGAAATCGCTTACCTAGAAGCTCAAACAGATCTGATGAACTAACGACTGGAATCGCGAAATACACGAAACGGCAGCTACTTTGCTCCTCTCCAACACTTCGATCTAAAACTCCAAAATGGTAACAATCGAAAGCCCTGAGCCAGCAAACTCAACGCCGTAAATCTTGTGCCAAACAGCAACGTAGATCGACGAGAATCTAAGGAAAAAGGGTTTTGCATGAACAGTAGCTGAAGAGGGTTATCGAGGAAAACAAGGGAAATCGGGTTCGAGGAAAATACTCTAAGTGTTCACAAACACTGATATTTAAAATCCTCCAGCCAATCGCTACTGTTAAAGTACATGAGCGACGAAAACAGATTTCTGTATCAGATTTTATCACCAAACAGATTTCTCGAACTTGAAACCAGCGCTCACACACAAATCTGAAACAAGCACTCTCACACATCGAATACTCCACTAACTAAATCGAAACGATGTTGATGGCCACTGAAACAGATTTCTGTCTTCGTAATTTCTCGCATCTGCGCGCTACTGCCAACAAATGTCTCTCATCAGTTAACACAGCCGCATTGACCAATCGTTGACTTCTGAATTTACGCTAGAAATCAGATCCCTCAATTAACGAAGCATCCTAAATAGCAAAGCGACCACACAGCAGCGAAACAGATTCCTCATACTAGCTTCACTCCTGATTAAGCGCCAGATTCCTCACAAGTCTGAAATTCGCTCTAGACAAAACGTTACGCTAAAAAAGATCTCTTATAATCAAAACGATATCGTAATAGCGAAACACATCTCTGTGCTCGCACCAGCTACTAACAACGCAAAGCAAAGCAAAGTCGGTCAATGCAAAACGTTGACATCTGCTCAATACTCTCACCCGCTAGAGGAATCTGAAACCTAGCGCTAAACAGCGCTTATTAGCTAAACGGCGTCGCTGAAGCATCAGGACACGTCATCACATCTGTCCAAAATGCTACAACAGATCTCTATACTATTGAAGGCTAACGCACCAACCAGATTTCATCTCCAAGCGAGACATCCGAACCTGGAAACGACAGCGTATAGAGGCTCCCGCTATTAAAAACAAAACGACGTCGCAACAGAGACATCTGAAAGGAGTCCAACACAACTGAAACAGATTTCAACTAATGCGCTACATCACCAGCAGTCAACTCAGCAGGGCTGACCAACACGTGGCATTCTCTCACTCTAGCGCACTATCACTAACAGATCCCTGTGATACGGCGTTGCATCACTCTCGCGCTACACTCAACAGATCTCTCTCGCGCATGAGCAGATCTCTCGTACTAGCGCTACGCCCATACGACACCGTTCCAACTTTACCTAAACGACAACGTTTTACACCCGATAAAGAAACACACAGGCAGACCTCTTTACGTAAGCGCCATCAGATCTCTCCTCTGAATGCTAGCGAGACATCTGAATCGCCACCAAACGACTCATAATACCTCTCACGCTAACAAAACACGCGATAAAAATCCAAGCACCCAGCACCAACAGATCTCTCCACGAATCTGAACGCTGAACACGAAAATATAAGAACTTTCCAGAATTGTTCCAAACATGAAATCTGACCCAAAATTATTTACGGAGCCTTCCAACTGAAATCTGGACAACCAGATTTGTTCCACGCACAAACCTGATTTCCTAAAATCCGATTAATCCAACAAATTAATCTTTCTTAAATTTCGGGTCTCACATTCCTCTCCACCTTAAAAGATTTCGTCCTCGAAATCAAACAACAACTCTAGAATTAAACAAAGCCATCCTCGACATAGCCAACATTGGAAAGTTAAACAACACGCAGAACATTCAAAAGCACTCCTACTCTCAATCAAAAGGCTACTAACCGAGAGTTCAAGATAACTAGGAGCACCTCTACAGGCGATCAACTACTAAGAAATAACAATGAGCAGATAAATACAAAAATCCTGAAAATCAAATTAGCAAAATTCATTCGACATGGCCTAACATTTGCTCTAACTTCACCTCAACAGCTCGTAACATATAAGGGTCTGGATCACTTCCTCAACATAACACACCGTGCAAAGAGAATAGTTCATGTTGGTACGGTCAACTAGAAGCAAAAAAATTCGACCCTTACTGCGATCTCCAAAAGATCAAACATAACGAGAAGCTCATTGCAACTACACGGCTATGCCTAAAACAGCTGAAAATAAACTACTAAGAAATAACAATTTAGCAGATAAATACAAAAATCCTGGAAATCAAATTAGCAAACTTCATTCGAAATGGCCTAACATTTGCTCTAACTTCACCTCAACAGCTCGTAACATATAAGGGTCTGGATCACTTCCTCAACATAACACACCGTGCAAAGAGAATAGTTCATGTTGGTACGGTCAACTAGAAGCAAAAAAATTCGACCCTTACTGCGATCTCCAAAAGATCAAACATAACGAGAAGCTCATTGCAACTACACGGCTATGCCTAAAACAGCTGAAAATAAAAGGCCAAGTCACAACGCGCACTGTCTAGAAGGGTTCGACAAAAAGAACAACCAGTTACCAACTGGGTAGGAACAAAACTCGAATCTGAAGGAAACAAAACACAAGGAGGAAAAACCGTTCCAACGTGGATGAGGGCACGCTCCACTCATCTCAGGTTCTGTCTCTCAAATACTCCTTCTTCTTCTTATATGACCATTCCCACTGCATTGTAACCCAGGTAAGTTAACAATCAATCACTGTTTCTCCCTTCCAACTAAGATTCTCACTGGCCAAACAGTCTGATTTAGGGTCCAGTCCTGCTCATTCCATCAGTATTAATCACAAAAGAAGGATCTGATTCGCAATTCTCTCGGCTTGGACACATAAAACACTCCACGTGTCTATAAAAACACAGCCGGTAATCGCAAATTGCACGCCGAAGATCCAATTTCATCCCAAAACACTCAAACAAACTGATGAATCTAAGAGCTAACCTACCCTTCAATCTCAAATCCAGCGTAAACCAAGAAGGAGAAACTTACAAGAAACACATGGTTCATAAGCAGAGGTTCAAAATTCCACACTTAAAAGAAAAATCTGGTCAAAAGGTCACGCTCACCCTTTGCTCTCGATGAAACCAGATCTTTTAGCTTATCCACCTACTACACAACCTCTGATGAAAACCACTAAGTTCCTCACTTTCTTCTAGTCGGTAAGAAAAATTTGTACTTCCCACCGTACAAACTCTCAAAGAAGGTTATACCAAACCTCACTTAGCCACGAATTCCACATGAAAAGTCTGCCAATTCTCGGGATGGTCTCTCGAATTAAGCACTGATCAGGGAAAAACGATAAACTCGCAGTCCCTCAAGACTCAAAAACATCCAAAGACTCTTCCAACTTCGGAACAAAAAGCTTAGAGTACATATCAGCCACTACAGACACCAGAAAACTATGCAATCTCGCAACAGGATCACCACAAAATCCTCTATCTATGCCTCACAAAATGCAATGGAAGGGACTACAACAGAAACAGGGAGTCCACAGGAGCTCAACAACTCAAAGCTGAACAACAGTCGGAGGCAAAGATCAACAAACATATGTAGCCACGGTGCGTGTACGAGAATATGAGAATCACCCACTCATTTATACACCACACCTGATTACCAGATGCATCAAAACTGCTCGACCTGCCTTTGCCCAACCCATGAACAGTGGTAGTTAACCACTCGGCGCATGAGGGCTAACAGATCCCAGCAGGGAGATGAGAGTGCGGTATCACCGCTCGCCCTCGCATCCTGGTAAGGAACAAACAGCAACAACAAAGCACGGCTACAACAGCTGAGTTGAACAGGATATGACAAGACACGGTTATACAAATCGGATTTCAACAGCTGGATACACGCAACTCGTAAAACAACTCAACACTGGGAACACAAACATCAGAAATAAAATGGAGTTCAAATACCGCAATTCTGCTGTCCGGACGAAAGAAATCAAAGAGGATACGCATAGTACTAAAGATTACAAGGAAATCAGGAGAATCTCAACTGAAACACAACAGGGAAGAAATCCTCGAAAAAGGGAGATCACCAACCCAAAACTATAGTTCGGATATCGCATCCCAAACAAGTAGCAACTATCCTCTCAACAACGTGAATCCAAACACTCCCAAAACAAACAACTTCCCTACCAGAACTTGCTTACAACCTAACTCAGCATCGCTCGCGGAACGACAACTTCTACACTGGCAGGAGTATCAAAGACACGGCATCACACAACAAGATGGGGCGGAAACAACCCTCGCGCACCACCAAAACAAACAAGTACAATCATAAACTAGTGCGATCTCTACGCGTCAACTAAACTCACACAGAGTTAACAAGCAAAGAACAACTACCTGTACAACCTTCTCCGGTCAAGGCATCATCTCTCTCTACAGTTTTCGCGTCCACCTGAGTTGGCTGAAGTCCCGGTTGCTCCGATAGAGTAAGCTCTCTAGCATTAGACGCCTCTGGAGGTTGAAATCCAGATAGTTGGGATTGAAAAGGACGATACGGTCGCCTCGAAGAACTCCTAGTCAAAGCCTGCCGTCCCAAAGTAGGACACACTCTAGCAAAGTGCCCAACCTGACCACAATTGTTGCAAGCTCCTCGCACTACAACGCATCGAGAAGGTCGATGCTTACCTCCACACTGACCACAAAATGACGCATTCGCCCTCGCTCCACCAGAACCGCCAGAACTGGAGGAACTCGAACTGGATCTCTTAAATTGCCTTCCTTTAGGTCTAAACCTCTGACGACTCAAAAACTACGATGCCACAGAAGGTTGGGAGGACGACGTTCCAGATGGCACATAACATCAGCTCTTATCTCTATTCATATCTGAAAAACCTTGTTATGATATGAATCTTTGTTTCTGAAATCTGAACAAATAACCTCTGAACTGAAACTAATATATAACCTGATCTTATTGTTTTCATGTGATCTGATAAGCTATCTTCCCCGTTATATATACTGTTCCCAATCTCTCGCATCTGAAACGAAGCCTCTATACAAAACCTGATAAGCTCTGATCTGAAATTTTCAGGCCCGTAGCACAATACAGAGTTAAATCACGTAAAACATAGCGGAAGCACTTTAAAAAGTGGTCAAAATTTTTTCGACTTTTGGACCTGACGAAGAAAACATAATTCTAAAATACCACAATAACTCAAAATATCCCAGTTGGTAAAAATACACAACGCTAAAAGCCATAATACAACTGTACAGCATTAAACAAGTATCAGTCAACTAATACAACAACTGAATACACAAAGCACAGGACACACCCCGGCTAATAGAACTGATACATATATGCTATACGCTAACTTGGACACTCTACACACCTCCTGGGGCACCTCCAGCTAGGTCAACTCCAAGACCGGCGGAATAATTTGGGAGACCTGAAAAACAAGCAGGCAACAAAAAACCAGCCCCAGAGGGACAGGGGGTCAAACCCCAGTACGAAGAGCTACATAAAACAGCAATCAAATACAGCATGCAATGTATCATGTCGTGCAAATGCATGAGTGGTACAAAGAACATCGGTAACAATCGGAAGGCCAAACGAACGGTAACAACAACCGTGACACATCACCGAGTCTCGGAAGCAACCCGATCGCACCCAGTGGAAAGTAGAGTGGCTCATCGCAGCACCTGCGTGGGAGCCACCCGCCAGGTCGCACGGAACTGCAAGTGGACCAACCACCCGCCAACCTCTATCCAGGTCACTGCAACTGAGGATTGGGAACAACTCAACCACATCCTCCAGCTGCACTCAATCGTGGTTATGCAACTCCGCATTGCACCACGAGAGAAGAGCTCAAATCAGAGCAACATATCATGGTTATCAAAGGACTCAATGGCTCAATATGCTATGCAGATGCAGTATCATGCTCAGCGTGATGCATGTATGTGCAATGCCAGTAAACACACAACAAAGGAATTCAAATAATCGCATGCATAGCAACTCAACAGATAACCAAATCAGCAGGTCATACACCAGATAATTCAGCCAATAGACATGCATAATATACACAACTTGCCTCTACACAAACACTCGGCACAGCTATATAACATACATAATACATTCCCATGCCTATCTCTAAGCTGAATTATAAGCTCAATTCGTACCTCTACACGGCAACTACCTCAAACAGATTCCACCCAGGCCCAATAACAAAGGCCTGCTCAACTATGCTTCCTCACGGCTAACTGAAAAACTTCACAAAGCTGCTCGAACACTTGAATCTGTTAAGGAACCTGGAAAGTCAGCTTAAATCCAGACTTCTACAATTCACATGCCTACGGTCAATAACTGAAACCTGATTCTACCGTCGAACGCAAGCTCTACAGCAAGAACTAAGCTTAAAATGGCAAGAAATCGCTTACCCAAAAGCTCAAACAGAGCTGAGGAACTAATGACTGGAATCTGCGAAATACACGAAACGGCAGCTACTTCGCTCCTCTCCAACACGTCGATCAAAAACTCCAAAATGGTAACAATAGAAAGCCCTGAGCCAGACGAACTCAGCGTCATAAATCTTGTGCCAAACAGCAACGCATGAACAGTAGCTGAAGAGGGTTATCGAGGAAAACAAGGGAAATCGGGTTCGAGGAAAATACTCTAAGTGTTCAAAAACACTGATATTTAAAATCCTCAAGCCAATCTCTACTGTTAAAGTACATGAGCGACGAAAACAGATTCCTGTATCAGATTTTATCACCAAACAGATTTCTCGAACTTGAAACCAGCGCTCACACACAAATCTGAAACAAGCACTCTCAGGCATCGAATACTCCACTAACCAAAACGAAACGACGTCGCTGGCCACTGAAACAGATTTCTCTCTTCGCAATTTCTAGCATCTGCGCGCTACTGCCAACAAATGTCTCTCATCAGTTAACACAGCCGCGTTGACCAATCGTTGACATCTGAATTTACGCTAGAAATCAGATCCTTCAATTAACGAAACATCCTAAATAGCAAAACGACCACACAGCAGCGAAACAGATTCCTCATACTAGCTTCACTCCTGATTAAGCGCCAGATTCCTCACAAGTCTGAAATTCACGCTAGACAAAACGTTACGCTCAACAGATCTCTTATAGTCAAAACGATATCGTAATAGCGAAACAGATCTCTGCGCTCGCACAGCTACTAACAACGCAAAGCAAAGCAAAGTCGGTCAACACAAAACGTTGACATCTGCTCAATACTCTCACCAGATAGAGGAATCTGAAACCTAGCGTTAAACAGCTCTTATTAGCTAAACGGCTTCGCTGAGGCATCGGGACACATCATCACATCTGTACGAAACGCTACAACAGATCTCTATACTACTGAAGGCTAACGCACCAACCAGATTTCATCTCCAAGCGAGACATCCGAACCTGGAAATGACATTGTATAGAGGCTCCCGCTATTACAAACAAAACGACGTCGCAACAGAGACATCTGAAAGGAGTCCAACACAACTGAAACAGATTTCAACAAATATGCTACATCACCAGCAGTCAACTCCGTGGGGCTGACCAACACGTGGCAATATCTCACTCTAGCGCACTATCACTAACAGATCCCTGTGATACGACGTCGCATCACTCTCACGCTACACTCAACAGATCTCTCTCGCGCATGAGCAGATCTCTCGTACTAGCTCTACGCCCATATGACACCGTTCCAACTTTATCTAAACGACAACGTTTTACACCCGATAAAGAAACACACGGGCAGACCTCTTTACATAAGCGCCATCAGATCTCTCCTCTGAACGCTAGCGAGACATCTGAATTGCCACCAAACGACTCATAATACCTCTCACGCTAACAAAACACGCGATAAACATCCAAGCGCCAAGCACCAACAGATCTCTCCACGAATCTGAACGCTGAACACGAAAATATATGAACTTTCCAGAATTGTTCCAAACATGAAATCTGACACCGTTCCAACTTTATCTAAACGACAACGTTTTACACCCGATAAAGAAACGACACGGGCAGACCTCTTTACATAAGCGCCATCAGATCTCTCCTCTGAACGCTAGCGAGACATCTGAATTGCCACCAAACGACTCATAATACCTCTCACGCTAACAAAACACGCGATAAACATCCAAGCGCCCAGCACCAACAGATCTCTCCACGAATCTGAACGCTGAACACGAAAATATATGAACTTTCCAGAATTGTTCCAAACATGAAATCTGACCCTAAAATTATTTACGGAGCCTTCCAACTGAAAGCTGGACAACCAGATTTGTTCCACGCACAAACCTGAATTCCTAAAATCCGATTAATCCAACAAATTAATCTTTCTTAAATTTCGGGTCTCACAGAGGGAGTTCAGGAATCTCCGACAGGGAGACTTATCAAATGCTGAGCATGTCAGATTTGACAGGGGTTGTCACTTCTCACCTCTCATTACCAATGACCCTACAGAAAAGTTGCAGCACTTTCTTGATGGCTTGAGCCCCACCATCCGTAGAGAGTACTAATGGCGGATCCTACAGACTATGCCCCGCATTGAGAAGGGCCTTCAGGTCAGAGGAGACACTGAAGGACATACAGATGGAGGCGCAGAGGAAGAGGCCATTCCAGCTTCAGCCTCAGCAGCATCCACAGGCCAAGAGGCCGTTCACTAGACCACAAAGACCGCAAGGGCAGGGTTAGTACAAACTCATTTGAGAAGCTATCCCCTTTTGAATGTTATTTACGGATTGACTCTGGAGGGACAACTGGGCCAACGACAAGGACCAAGACATCAGGTTTAGGTAAGCCACAAGGGGCAGCAGGTTGTGAAGCCTGCTACGCAGTTGGAAGTGTGGCGCCCTAGTCCACCGATTTACAAACAATCTCAAATGTACGAAGGAAAAACGTACAAATTTTTCAAATTTTTAGAAATTTCTAGGAAGACATATGACTCAGGGGTGATTGTGCGATAAAAAAATGATTCAGCTCACGCATGGGCAGACAGCTCAGGGATGGAGATGGTAAGAATTGATGATAATTGCATAAGATGACCTTACACAGACTGGGAAACGATAATTGTAGTAAGGTTGCTTGATCAAGCTCAAACAGATCACGGGCTATAACATCTTAGAGTAAATCAGATCGCAAACAGCTTACGATTGCAATAGCTCAGAGCGGAACAGATTGGAGTACGAATACTAACATAGAAATCTTCTAATACAGATAGTTCAAAATCAGTTTAGAAACAATTTGAACTGAAATGGTCTGATACAACTTTGTTCATTAAAAGAAATACGGCCTGTAGTAGCACAAAATGCTGGCCCGTCGACAAACACACTTCCTCAATCTGCTCCAGCTCTCGTAGCAAGCTCTCAAGGAACATCCTCACCTGCAACCATGAAAACTAGTGAGCCTAGGGGCTCAACAGGAAAATCTGGAAATAGCAAATTCAGGCATGGAAAATAGGTTTTACTGTAAACTGAAAGTTCGTAAGCTGATAGAACTACAAAGTGAGTTAGCATAACTGAACATGCGTAAACATACTTAAAAACATTTAAAGCATTTACTGGTATTAAATGAAGTAAATTTAACATAATATTTTCTCAAAACTGAGGTTGTAAAGAACCCTGTTCTTTTTCTTTTGTGTTATGGAGCAGAAGCTATCCATAGGTCAGCTCGCTTGAAGCTATCATCTGTATACAGGCTCTGGGGAATAAATCCCAAACTATGTGAAGGGGTATATAGGTTTGTCAACCCATATTCCTTGTCCTTCCTGTTTGAAGGGGTATATAGTTTGTCAACCATAATCATTGTATTTCCTAAAGGGGCACACCGATTCGTCAACCAGCGTCCTCACCCTCCCTCTGCTGATCGTCTGATACTTTAACATAAATCATTTTACGTTTGAAATCTACTTCCCTTAAAACTTTATGATATATGACAGGGAAAATTCTGCCATCTCTCCTTCGTCGCCTTGCCATATATCATTAAAACATTTGAAATAATAGATCGCACACAAGCGGTTCGTTGTTTGTTAAAAGACTCCATTTTTTTATTTGAAAATACTGCTGGGTGTACGACGAAACATAGCTGAAGAAATTCTGAAATCAGCTCAGGATAGAAAAACAGATCACGAGTTAGATCAGCTCTAGTTAAAAAACAGATCACGGATGTAAAACAACTCTGAGTGAGGAAAACAGATTACGAGCGTAAAAAAGCTCGGAGAAGGAAACAGATCACAACGGATTGGTCAAATTAGCTTTGGGAAAGTCAGTACAACTTAGAATAATCGGGCTAAATTATGAAATTCAACCAAGGTCAACCGAGCTTAGGGTAATTAGACCAGATCGCGAGCTTAGAACAGCTCGGAGGGGAAACAGATTGTTAGCAGACTGGACAATGAAATTAGATCACGAGCGGGCTGGACAATGAAACCAGATCACGAACGGGCTGGACAATGAAACCAGATCGAGAGCGAGCTAGACAATGAAACTAGCTCGGAAAAATAAGCCTATCACGAATGAAACTGGAGCTTCGGGGATCAATGTACGAACTGAAATCATCTAACGAATCATATAGGTTTAGGATAACAACAGGGTACTTAAAACAGCTTGGAGAAGTTCGAACAGATTAGCTAAGCTTATCAGATCAGAACAAAGTTCCAACTAGACCAGCTTTTCCTATCAGCTCAAAACCTCATCCTTAGCCATCCAGCACGGATACTGAAATCAGCTTGGAGAAGTTAGAATCGATTAGCTAAGATTATCAGGTCCGAACAAAGTTCCAACTAGACCATCTTTGCCTATCAGATCATAACCTCATCCTTAGCCATCTAGCACGGGTACTGAAAACATCTTGGATAAGTTCGAATAGAGTAGCTAAGCTTATCAGGCTAGAACAACGCTCTAGCTAGATCAGCTCTTCCTGTCAGCTCAGAACCTCATCCTTAGACATCCAGCACGAGTACTGAAAATATCTTGAAGAATTTCGAACATATTAGCTAAGATCATCAGGCTAGAACAGTACTCTAGCTAGACCAGCTTTGCCTATTAGCTCAGAACCTCATCTCTAACCATCCAGCATGACTTATTTTGTAGAGAAGCACAGAGAACTCTACTTTGAAGCTACTATCGCACAACCCAGAAACTTGAAAAATAAGACAACTCTACTGTCACAGAAACTCTTCTATCGAACGTTTGAGAACTTAAAACCATTTTCGAAATCGATGAAAGCGTATAGATCCTAAAATCATTTGAAAAATCTCTAAACGTTACTAAAAACTTTGAAACAGAACGAAACAGAAAGAAAACAACATGCATAGAAAAGCAAACAATCATATGTTTTCAAAGAAGCAGCAAGAAACAGAGTTCACTTGCCTTTCGCTGAACGGTGGGTTGAAGAGAACAGCTCCGACTTTGAATCTCCCACAAGCACGATCACAGCATATACTTTGGAGAAATTCTTTGGTTTGTTCGAGGTTTAGAAAAGCAACTCACCGACTTAACAAAGCAATTAAACAAGGAAGGGGTTGTCCTATCTCACACGCCAACAGTAATCATTTCTTAAAAAAAAATTTTTAGGCATGTCTTAACCCATGCACCAATAGTAGTCATTTTGCTTAAAAAGTTATTTTAGGCGTGCCTTAACCCTTGTGTCGGCGGTAATCATTTTGCTTTATATATATATATATATATATAAATCTGAAGAGTTCTTGGGTTCATTCTCGCAGGAACCATCCGCGAATCGCCCAGGAAAAAATCGAAAGAATCAGCTCAGGCGAAAATTGAAATGTTAAACGGAAAGAAAAGAAATAGAA
The DNA here is from genome assembly GCA_001598015.1 of Dorcoceras hygrometricum. Lineage (NCBI taxonomy): Eukaryota > Viridiplantae > Streptophyta > Magnoliopsida > Lamiales > Gesneriaceae > Dorcoceras > Dorcoceras hygrometricum. Next base: position 12,330 of record KQ996133.1, read on the forward strand.
GTTTAATCCTTCAATACAAAATAAATATCTTTTGGATTCATGGATTTTCGGGGCGTTACAACTCTACCCCCTTAAACAATTTCGTCCTCGAAATTAAACTCCCCTAAACAGCTCTGGTGTCAGGTCCGGTGCACAACACAGAGATTAACCACGCAAAATCAATGGCGGGAGCATTTAAAAAGTGGCTAAAATTTTTCGTTTTGGCCTGACTTAGAAAACATAATCTAAAAATACATCGATACTCAAAATAACGGTTTTACGACAACAGAAAACCAACAATAGCAGATACAATAACAAATACAAGCACAGAAAGACTCCCTAACAGGGTACATCCAAATCCAGCAATAGAACATTACATCCTCACGGGGTATTCCCCGGAGACTGCTCTACTGCCTAATATAAATAATATACATAACTGGGACACTCTATCTACCTCCCGCGGCACCATCAGCTGGGCCATCTCCACGACCAGCTGAGAAACCTGGATAACCTGAACAATACACAGACAAACAAAAAAATCCATCCCCCGAGGGACATGGGGTCAAACCCCAGTAGGAGAGCAACATAAAACAGCAAATAGATAGAGCAAGTTATAAATGCGATGCTATGCATGAGAACAGGGAGCTCAAAGGATCCAAAGGACTGCACACAGCTGAATACCAGAACTGGGAGTGGTCACCGAATGTGTGAGAGAATGGGAGTTACCCAGGCGCTCGATCACACATGGTACCAACCACAAACAGATTATAGGGATGGCTGCAACTCATGTGAGAGAATGAGAGCTACCCAGGCGTTCAATCACACGAAATACCAGCATAGGCTAGAACAAAAGGCCACAACGCATGTGAGAGAATGGGAGCTACCCAGGCTCTCAATCACATGCACCTTGTCCACAAGGATTTGCTCAAATCAGAGGTTCACAGCAGGCTGTTAACAAGGCTCGCAAAGGAATGAGCAGAACAACATGACATGCGTGTATGCATAATAACAGCTTGCAAGAAAACATACGCAAAACAGATTCAAGCAATAGCACAGGAATAACAGCATACACACTGCTCAACATAAGAGCACACGCCATTTATACACAAGTCCATCGAAAAGCTGTAATTATAATCTCACATCCGTACCTTCACTTCTGAGCTACAATTACCACAAACGAAGTTTCGAGAACTCAAATCTGAACCTGATAAGTCAAACAACAACCAGCTCAGGGACGTAAAGTACAGAAGCTCAGGGACGTAAAGTACAGAAACTCTAACTAGGAGCTACGAGCTCAACCATCTCTGTCCTACCCAAAGAGCACAACAGATAGCTCTAAGTGAAGGGAAAGGTAGAATCTTAACGGACTAACCAATATGCCGGAATGCTAACAGACTACACAAGATATCTTCTTTCGTGATATTATTCCAGCTTAACCCAAGACTTCGAAAGAGGTATAAGAAGACACGCCTTGGCAAGAGGAGTCCAGCGCTACCTCTCTTGCTTCAACCGGAGTCTTCTACCCCGACAATCGGAGAAGATAAGCTTAGATGAACAGTAACTAGGGTATCCGACAGAAGAGATTTTGATGTCGGGAGAAGATATATTTCTAAGTGTCGGGACACAATTGCGAGACTTCAGTCAAAGTCCTCTATAAATACAACTTAAGTTTCCAAATTTTATGAACAGTAACCACTGACAACACTGACTCAAAGCTGATCCCCACTCAGATCTGAGTACCACTCCAGATCTGGACCATACGCTAAACCAGCGCGCTACTACAAAACGACGTTGCACCACAATCCAACTAATTCATACACGTGTCTCTCTAAACGACGTCGCATCGCTCCTAACCAAAACACTCAGATCCGAATGACCAGATCTGACACCAGCACTGACCAGTGTTCACTGATATCTAAAACGACATCGCACTGCCTTCTGGTCTAGACAACCCGAACCGGTCCACACCAAACCCTCGAATCAGGCCGGTTAACACAGCGCTAACAACTTACGCATCTCAAATCTGGTTTCTCCCAAATGATGGCGTTTCGCTACCCGTGCATGATATACAACCAGCGTTCCCAACATGGCTTACGATAACCAGATTTGACCACCAACACAGATTACCATCGACCAGTGCCAAAGTCGAAGTCACCAACCCGTACTTCTCAACTCCCCAAATCTGCCTACTACCCGCATAACTCTACAACTGTCCAGACCTGATTCAAATACCAAATATAGAGAAACCCGATACGCTCACCAAGCATACCAGCTCAAAGCTGATCCATCCCAGATCTGTTCACGCCAGATCTGGTTTATACCAAACTCGATTAATTTAACTTAATTAATCCAATAATCTTTCGGGTCTCACATTTCTCCCCCACTGAAAATAAGATTTCGTCCTCGAAATCAAAGAACAACTCCAGAACTGAACAAAATATCAACAAATTAACCAACACTGGAAAATCACGCTACGTACGATACAACCAGTAACCTCTAACACGCAACAAGAGGCTACTAACCAAGAGTTCAAGATAACTGGGAAGACAATAACAAGTAAACTATATACTGGAGTTAATGCAAGATCTACTCAAATAGATGAGGCCATTCACGTTGAATTTTCTCCTCTAACTCCCACGTAGCTTCTTCTCTACCATGTTTGCTCCACTGGACCATCACCAAGGGAATGGTCTTGTTCCTGAGCTGTTTCTCCTTCTAAAATCTGCAAGGATATTCAACATAGCTCAAAGTCCGATCCAGCTCCACCTCGTCAGTTCGAAACACATGAGAAGGATCTGGCTCATACTTCCTCAGCATAGACACATGAAACACATCATGCAATGAGGACAGATCTGGTGGCAGCAACAAACGATAAGCCAAAGGACCGATCCTCTCCACAATCTCATAAGGTCCAACATAAAGAGGAGCTAACTTTCCCTTGAGACCAAATCTCATAACACTTCTGAAAGGAGAAACTTTCAAGAAAACCAGATCTCCAACCTGAAATTCCAAAGGCCTACGCCTGTGATTTGCATAGCTTGCTTGGCGATCTTGTGCAGCTTTCATACGTTGCCTAATCAGATCCACTTGATCACTCATCTGCTGCACAAATTCTAGAGAAGACAGTTGCTTCTCCCCCACTTCTTCCCAACAGATTGGCGATCTGCACTTCCTACCATACAATGCCTCAAATGGTGCCATTCCAATTTTCACCTGGTAGCTATTATTATAAGAAAACTCAACCTCGACGAAGAATCTTGCCAGCTACCACTGAAATCCATCACAACAGCTCTCAACATATCCTCCAAAGTCTAGATAGTCCTCTCAGATTGTCCATCTGTTTGGGAAGCTGTACTCATAGCCAATCTGGTGCCCAAAACTGTTTGCAAACTTTTCCAAAATCTGGAAGTAAACCTCGGATCCCGATCCGAAACAATGGATACATGCACTCCATGCAATCGCACCACGAAATCTATGTACAGTTTCGCCATATTTTTCAAAGAATACATCATATTGTAGGGAATGAAGTGAGCAGACTTCGAAAGTCTATCTATAACAACCCAAATAGCATAACAACCTCTGCTGGAACGAGGCAAATGGATCACAAAATCCATAGCCACGTGCTCCCAATTCCATTGGGGCACTTCTAAACTTTGTAATAGACCACCAGGTCTCATCATTTCTGCCTTAACTTGCTGAAAATTCAGACATCGAGCGACAAAACCAGCAACATTGCTCTTCAAACCTGCCCACCAATAGTGCGTCTTTAAGGCATGTTACATCTTCCTTGGACCAGGATGGACACTATGTCTACTATAGTGAGCTTCTCTCAAGATCTCCTCCCATAGATCAATCAGATTTGGCACTACCAACCTGCCACGAAATATCAAACAACCATCAGATGAGAAAGAATAATCTTCCAACTGTCCAGCTCTAACCTTCAACTTCAACTCATGGATAGATGGATCTGTTCTCTGAGCTACTCTAATACTCGAAAAAATCTGTGGCTCAACTTGAAAAGAAGATACCACAACATAATCATCACCTGGGTAGAAATGCCAACCAGTAGTGCTTAGATGCTCATGAACCTTCGAAATCTGCAACGAAGCAAGCATAGACACTTGAGCTTTCCTACTCAATGCATCAGCAACTACATTCACTTTCCCAGGTTGATATTGGATCTCACAATCAAAATCCTTAAGCAACTCCATCCATCTACGCTGTCTCATGTTCAAATCTGACTGAGAGAAAATATACTGGAGACTCTTGTGGTCTGTATATACCACAAACTGCTCGCCATACATATAGTGGCGCCAAATCTTCAAGGCAAAGACCACGGCTTCCAACTCAAAATCATGAACTAGGTATCGAGTCTCATGCGGTTTCAACTGACGAGAGGCATACGCAATGACTCGACCATTCTGCATCAAAACACAACCCAACAGATATACCTGCAGCTGAAATGACATGACCCAGAAATACCACTATGTCCAACCAAAACTCGCATTTGGAGAACTTAGCATACAACAGCGAGTCTCGTAGAGTTTGGAGAACCAACATCAAATGCTATTTGTGCTGCATCGGAGTCTTCGAGTACACCAAGATATTATCAATGAACACAATCACAAACTGCTCGATGAACTCTCAAAAGACTCGATTCATCAAATCCATGAAAACTACAGGGGCATTCGTCAAACCAAAAGGCATAACCAAAAGCTTATAATGCCCATACCTCGTACGAAATGAAGTTTTCGCAACATCTTCCTCTCGAATACGCAACTGGTGATACCCTGAACGCAGATCGATCTTTGAATACACCGCTGAGCCTTGAAGCTGATCAAACAAATCATCGATCCTCGGTAAAGGGTACTTATTCTTCAAGGTAGCCTTATTTAGTTGCCAAAAATCAATACACATCCTCATTGAACCATCCTTCTTCTTCACAAACAAGATAGGAGCTCCCCACGGTGACATGCTCGATCGATTAAAACCTTTCTCCAGCAAATCAGTTGTGCCTTTAACACCCTCAACTCAGCTGGTGCTAAACGATAAGGGGTTCGGGAGATAGGAGCCATATCAGGTACCAACTCAATGCTGAAGTCGATCTCCCTTCTCGAAGGAAAACCGGGAATATCCTCGAGAAACACGTCAGGGAAATCTCGAGCAACGGGGATGACGAAAAGAATGCATCCAAAGAATAGATCATGAATCCAGCATTCTCCAACGACATAAGGCTAAAAATCTCCATCGCAGATATCAATTGAATCTTTGATTTGGAATCGAGGCCATAGAAGTTCCACTTCTCGCCAGACTGCGGCCGAAAACGCACCATGCCATGGAAATATTCCACGATGGCCCTAGAACTAGACAACACGTCCATTCCCACAACGCAATTGAAATCCCACATCACTATACGAATCAAGTTCGCTACCAACACATTCTCACCACACCTAAGAATTCCATTCAACAAAATCTCTCGGCAGAACAGGGTCGCGTCGGCAGGAGTCGTAACAGAAACAACATAAAATAAAGAAGTGGTATGCAAACCATGCTCAACCACAAATGTAACAGCTATAAACGAATGTGATGCTCCAGTATCAAACAATACACGTGCAAGAAAATCAAAGACAGTACAAGTAACTATCACTCCTCCTGGCATGACCTCCGCTTGCTCCCTGGTCATGGCATTCACCTGGGCATGCTGAGGTCCTGAGAACTGGGGTTGGAAAGACTGTCCAAATCACGAGGGACCAGGCTGCTGAAACGGCCTATACTGAGCTTCCCCCACCCTCTGCTTCTGAACAGGGAAAGAACAACCTCGAGATGACCCACCAGAATGACCCTGCGGTGGGGATGCGGTGTGCTGAGATCCCGCCAATGGACACACTCTTGCAAAATGTCCATATTGCCCACAAATGTTGCAAACACCCTGAACTCCTATACACTGCGCCGAAGGGTGTCTTCCTCCACATTGGCCACAAAAGGTAGCCCTAGGACTACTACTACTGCTCGAACTACCCGAGCCAGAAGAACTAACCCTGCTTCTTCTTGAACTGATGGCCACGAGACCTAAACCTATGGCGCCCAGACTGTTGCGCTGACTGCTGGGGCTGCTGCTGAGATGACTGGGGAAACTGAGGAGGTTGTGCCCCTGGAACACTGGGACGTGAACCTTGCACCGCTGGAGGCTGTACCCGAGACCTACGGTTCTGTAGCCCTTCCTCGATGTCCATTGACTTGTCCACCGCATACGCATAACTGGTAGGTGAACTCGCCAACACCAAGGAATACAAATCCTCATTAAGCCCTTCCAAGAACCGGTTCCTCTTCGTCCTCTCTCGGCCAGGCACATGAGGAACATAGGCAAGAAGAGAAGAAAACCTTCGAGCATACTCACCCACCGACATGGTTCCCTGAACCAAGTTATCAAACTCTCGCTCTCGGGCATTCACTTAAGACTCCGGAACATACTCCTGACGGAACGCCGTACAGAAACTATCCCAATCAATCCCAAACCAGTCTCCTCAAGCGTACGTGAAGCGCCTCTCCACCATCGCTCTACATTCTTCCTTAGCTGAAAAGTCGCCAGACTCAGTCTGCTCTCATCATCATAGCGTTATCAAACAGTCTGGTAATATGCTGCAGCCAGGACTCTACATCAGAACTACTCTCGTCTCCATCGAAAGTCTGACCATGATTAGTTCCATCACATCCACACAGGATGCCAGCACATCAACCTCATCCTCAACCTGCCTAGCATGTCTATGAACAGGAGCACTATGCTGAATCTCCTCATTCTGACCCTCAGATTCTTCCGGAATCTGCCTGGTTTCTCTACCCCTACGTCTAGGCGGCATCTAGGAAAACACTATTACAGTAAGAAATCACAACAACTATATCACATAGTCAAGCACATGCAACAAGCAACAAAGTGCCTAGACTCAAGTGTGATAAAAGGAATTCGAGCTTATCCCATTTTAAGCTCTGATACCAAAAATGTCAGGCCTGGTGCACAACACAGAGATTAAACACGCAAAATCAATGGCGGAGGCATTTAAAAAGTGGCTAAAATTTTCTTTTTAAGCCTGACATAGAAAACATAATTTAAAAATACATCGATACTCAAAATATTGGTTCTACAACAACCAAAAGCTACAAATACAACAAGTATCAGCATACAAAACCAACAGAAAACCAAATCTAGTTACAACAGTAGCACGGGGCATTCCCCAGCAATAGCACCAATACATATATAGATATATATATCTATCTGGGACACTCTATTCAATCTCTGGGGGCATCACCAGCTGACTCACCACCACGACCAGCTGAATAACCTGAAAAACCTGAATGGCACACAACAAACCAAACAGCCCCAAAGGGACGGGGTCAAACCCCAGTACGGAGAGCAACTTAAAACAACAATTAGACGGCAACCACCGAATGTGTGAGAGAATGGGAGTTACCCAGGCGCTCGATCAAACATGGTACCAACCACAAACAGATTACAGGGATGGCCGCAACTCATGTGAGAGAATGGGAGCTACCCAGGCGCTCAATCACATGAAATACCAACACAAGCTAGAAAAAAAGGCCACAACGCATGTGAGAGAATGGGAGCTACCCAGGAGCTCAATCACACGCACCCTGTCAACAAGGATTAGCTCAAAGCAGACAACAACAGATCAGAGGTTCTCACAGCAGGCTGCTAACAAGGCTCGCAAAGGAATGATCAGAACAACATGTTAGAGTAGATGCCCAACTAGCCAACTTGTGGCGTGTGGGTTTATAGACTCTTGTATGAAACAATCTTTATATATGATATTCGCATTTATTTATATGGCATTCTTTACTTTCATTGTGTTGTATAATGATTAACAATCGTGTTGAGTAAAGACCTAGAATGCACTAAAGTGTATGTTAGATGTGATAGTGGGTATGACGACTATCATGAAACACATCTAATAGTCACTGTGTATTCTGAACATGTTCCTAGTCGATTGGGCCGTCAAAATGAGGATAAGGCCGCCCGAGCTCGAGACTAGTATCTGCGATGCGAAGTACCATGTTTCATTGGTAGGGAACATTGTGATGTTCTGAGCATGCATATAGATAGTGACCTGGTGATCTATCTAACTACCCTCGTTAGGACTTTCCAAGTTGTTACCATTTGTCGAGTGGATAAGTCCGAGGTCTTGGTTGTACTGATTAGTCCTCACGACTCAAAACTTCATTGAGACTCTACATGATAGGCGTCTCACTTTGACCCGTTTGCCGACTCACTTGGGGTCATTAGGCGGTGGGATTGGGTGAGGCCCCGATGCATGTCGGAGTCGAAGCATCGTTGTCGAGGATTCACCGTTCGCAGACATGCGTGGATATCCTATGCTATCTGAGGGGATAATAGTGTATAAATCTCTAGCCAGAGTACTAGAAGTATTTTAGGTAAATGGGTTTACTTAGTTACACTCGCGATGTCACTATTCGATCTCCAAGATGTACGCATAGCTATCGGATCTATAACGAATCTCGATTTACCAATGGTCGTTGATCTGATCGGGATATATGGATTGAAAGGACCGTACTGTACGCTAACCACGACCAACTTGTGAGGATTCAGATTTAGATTAGTGGTTAATTTTATTGTTTGGGTTTAGCCACGTGAATTTTGAAGTTAGAGTTGTCGAATTCCTCCAAATATTGAATCAGCAGTACTGTAGCCAACGACTGGTAGGATTTGGAATTTGATGGTTACTGTAGCTTGCAGCTGGTGGAAATGGAAAAATCAGTCGTTACGTTTGTGTTGCGTCTGGCAGTCGTTGCGCTCGTGAGAGAATGACCAGTCGATGAATTGAAGAAACCAGTCGCGGGAGGAAATTGTGTTGCGACTGGGTGACCAGCTGTGGAATTGAGTAACCAGTCGAGGAAGCAATGCGACGTCGTCTGGTTTAGTTGAAACGCTGCGTTTTGAGGATTGCGACTGGATAGTTGCGACTGGATATCTTGCGACTGGATAGTTGCGACTGGATTGTTGCGTCTGGTTTGTTGTAGGAAGCATGAGTGCCAGTCGTAAGATTCCTACGGTTCAAGACGACTGGATTGGTGAGCAGCAGTCGAGAGATTTGAGATGTATATATATAGAGGTGCTGATCGACACTTAGAATTATTTTGAGCCAGCCATTCCTTATCTCTTCTTTCTCAAACCCTCGTAGAGCTACTGTTCACCGAGGCTTTCTTCGCTAGATTTCCGTAGTTCTCCGTCGAAGATTTGAGTGTTTTCGGTGGTGCTGGGTTCCTTGTGAACTTCTCTTTCGATTGCTACCCATTTGAAGCTGTAGAACGACCTTGGAGAAGATCATGAAAGCTGCTGGTTTCTGGTCGTGAGTGCTGCCCTGCCCTGTTCGAATTTGTGAGGTAGAATTTGTGGATTCGAGGTACGATTGAGCAGCCCTTAGCAGCGTTGAGCGTGAACATGTCTATATTTCAATGTTGTGAAATCTGTGAAGTTGCTGTTATGTGTTTACGTGGAACCGTTTGATGAATTGCTTGAGTTATACATACTGTTTGCACGTATTATGAATTGTATGCATTAAGCATTGATATTGAATGGCATTCATGCATACATCTTGAGCCTGAATTGATAGATTGATTTGATTACCTGATTGGGTGCCACGTTGTGACTGGCCGACTGTTGAGTCGTGCCCGAAAAGTCCAACGCTATCGTCGGAGTGGTGACTACCGGATTTGAGTGTCTACCACCGAGCTGTGATGGGCTGATGGGCCCCGATGATCACGGACCGATGATTTCCACCGGCTGATTGGCTGTGCATGGTATAGAGGCTTGATTTGAATTTCCAGTTGATAGACTGGTCTAGCTATCCTATTTCTTGATAGCCCTCATGAATTCATAGCATTGATTATAGCATGTTGCATGTTTAGCTGTTTTGATAGCTCTTCGTACTGAGGCTTGACCTCGTACTTGTTTCCTACTTTTGTCTTGTTTGGGTCTGCGTTGCCCATTTGTAGGAGCTTCAGGTAACCAAGCTGGGCAGAGTGGAAATTCAGCTGGTCGATCCCCTCGTCCCTGAGTCCCAGTTTATATATATGATATGTATTGAGCCGGGGGATGCCCCGCGTTATCATGTATTTGAATTGATATTTTGTTGTTACCTGATGTGTATGAATTTGAGTAAACTCATATTTAAATTATCGATATTTTGAATGTATGATTTGAAGTTCAGGCCCATTGTATTTCGAAAAATTTTTAAGCCCTGATTTTAAGCTTCCGTGTTTTTGCGCTTATTATGTGTTAATTGTTAGTAATTAGCACGGGGCCTGAAATTTTTGGTATCAGAGCTTAAACTGAGATAAGCTCGATTTATTTTGATCACACTCGAGTCTAGGCACAGAGTTTTGATTTGATTTTGATTGCCTCTGTGACTTATGTGATCTATTATCTGTCTTGTTATTCTATCTGCTGTGAGATCTTACCTCTAGGCTTGATTAGATGCCGCCGAGACGAGAAGGAGGTAGGAGGACTAGACGCTCCGTAGAGGAGTCTAGAGCAGGTAGTGATGACAACGCTCAGGTTGAGGACGTCACTAGGCAGATAGGTGGAATGGAGTTGGTCTTAGCCCGATTTCAGCGAACGAACCCACCGACGTTGGCCGGTACTGAGGGTGGTGCTAGGGATGAGGCGTGGCTTGTTCAGATGGAGGAGTTATTTGATACCTTGGAGTACGCTCCAGAAAAGAGACTGAAGTTGGCAGTGCTGCAGCTGCGAGATGATGCACAACGCTGGTGGAGGAGTACTTCTAGGATGCTTCGAGATAGTGGGACGGTGCTCACTTGGGATG
>KQ996133.1:43833-56867 GCA_001598015.1 Dorcoceras hygrometricum
TTGGGCAAGTCCGGAATTGTGATTCCGGAGCCACAATGGTTGTGGGCCCACGGCTAGCTGTATCCCTGAACCATTGAGGGTCACACAATACTGGATTCGAGATTCTCGCACGGATACTGAGCTTAATATGTTGAGCATAGGAAGAGGATTTTGGGAGTGCGACTTCCTAAAAGTCAACAGGGGTCAAATCATGATTTCCCGCTGTTGAGGGACAAAACGGTCATTTTGCACTGGGTTTCTGAAAAATGATTTTTTAGATCATAGTATTCAGTTTTGGAAATTGAGTCGATCGGTCCGATCAGATCGGAGATCGGAGTTACGATGAAGTCACGGTGATGGGGATGAACCGAATGTTCATCCGTTGGACCCGGGCCCGTTGGACCGGTCCAATTCCATCATTAAGTCTACTTAAGGTAGACTTAGACTTAATCACTCAACACACTTTTGACACAACCCTAACCCTAGAGCTTAAGAAGCCGCCGCCCCACCTCTCCTCCAACCTCACGCCGTCGCTCGCCGGACTTGCTCCGACCAACTTTTCGAGGAGAATCCGTTGGCGACAAAATCCTTCAGTCTTCTAGTGCAGGCTGATCGGAGGGAGATAGTTTCCGGTCGTGGACCTGATTGACGTAATCTACCGCCGCCTACCGTGAAGTGCCGGTTTCCTTGCGAAACTGGTCGGAGCCAGGCATGAGTTGCCAGCAAGGTAATCAACGAAAACACCCTATGAATGGTCATAGCTTGTTTGATTATTGAATTGTATTGATCGTCTCCCGACCCCAATTTTTGTTCTTTCGCTGCCTCGCCGGGAGGCGTGATCCGGATCCGCCATGGTTCCCCAACACAACATGACATGCATGTATGCATAATAACAGCTTGAAGATAACATACGCAAAACAGTTGCAAGCAATAGCACAGGAATAACAACATACACACTGCTCAATATAACTGCACACGCCATTTATACACAAGTCCATCTCAAAGCTGTAATTATAAGCTCACATCCGTACCTTCACTTGTGAGACAATTACCCCAAACGAAGTCCCGAGCACTCAAATCTTAACCTGATAAGCCAAACAACAACAACCAGCTCAGGGACGTAAAGTACAAAAACTCTAACTAGAAGCTACGAGCTCAACCAGCTCTGTCCTACCCAAAGAGCACAACAGATAGCTCTAAGCGAAGCGCAAGGTAGAATCTAACACTTACCCCAAAGAGTTATCTGAATGGACTAACCAATTTTCCGGAATGCTAACAAACTACACAAGGTAGCTTCTTTCGCGATCTTCTTCCAGCTTAACCCAAGCCTTTGAAAGAGGTATAAGAAGAAATGCCTTGGCAAGAGGAGTCCAGTTACCACTCTTGCATCAATCGGAGTCTTCTACCACCGGCAATCGGAGAAGATAAGTTTCGATGAACAATAACTAGGGTATCATGACAGAAGAGATTTTGATGTTGGGAGAAGATATATTTCTAAGTGTCGGGAAACAATTGCGAGACTTCAGTCAAAATCCTCTATAAATACAACTTAAGTTTCCCAAATCTGATGAACAGTAACCACCGACAACACTGACTCAAAGTTGATACAGATCTGAGTACCACTCCAGATTTGGACCATACGCTAAACCAGCACTCTACTACAAAATGACATCTCACCACAATCCAATTAATTCATACACGTGTCTCTCTAAACGGCGTCGCATCGCTCTTAACCAAAACACTCAGATCCGAATGACCAGATCTGACACCAGCAGTGACTAGCGTTCATTAATATCTAAAACGACATCGCACTGCCTTCCGGTCTAGACAACCCAAAACCTTACACATCTCAAATCTGTTTTCTCCCAAACGACGGTGTTTTGGTACCCGCGCAGGATATACAACCAGCGTTCCTAGCATGGCTTACGATAACCAGATTTGACCACCAATGTATATTACCATGGACCAGTGCCAGAGCCGAAGTCACCAACCCATACTTCTCAACTCCCCAAATCTGCCTACTACCCGCAGAACTCTACAACTATCCAGAGCTGATTCCAATACCCAAATATAGAGAAACCTGATACGCTCACCAAGCATACCAGCTCAAAGATTATCCATCTCATATCTGTTCATGCCAGATCTGGTTTATACCAAACCTGATTAATTAACTTATTTAATCCAATAATTATTCGAGTCTCACATCTGGGTAGCGACTACTCATGTCTGCTATAGTCTCCCAGGTTGCTTCCCGTTCTGAGTGATTCGCCCATTGAACTTTGACCATGTAATGCATCGATTCCTCAGTCTTTTGTATTCCCAGAGAGGAATCCTCACTGGCCCTTCTTTGTAACTCAGCTCGGGCGCAAGCTTAATCGGTTCATAGCTCCATATGTGCAAGGGGTTGAAACGTAATTACTAAGAGCTAAGAAGTGAAATACGTTGTGTACTGTGGATAGTTGAGGAGATAGTTCTAACTGATAAGCTAAAGTCCCCACTATTTTCAAGATCTCGAAGGGCCCGATATCTGGGACTCAGCTTACCCTTTCTTCCAAACCTTATCACCCCCTTCATGGGTGCTACCTAGAGAAATACGTGATCTCCCACCTCAAAACTCATCTCATGATGGTGATTATCAGTATAGCTCCTTTGCCTACTCTGAGCCATCCTCATTCGATCACGTACCTTCGTGATGGCTTCAGCTGTCTGCTCAACTATAACCGGACCCAAATCAGCTCTCTTCCCTACATCATCCTAATGAATAGGTGACCTACACTTTCGACCATACAGAGCTTCATAAGGGGCCATATTAATTGTAGCTTGATAACTGTCATTGTAAGCGAATTATACCAAAGTAAGCTCTGGACCCCAGCTTTCAAAAAAATCTATCATGCATGCACGGAGCAGATCCTCCAGCGTTTGGCTTACCCTCTCAGATTGGTCATCAGTTTGGGGATGGTACAACATACTGAAGGCTAGCTTGATCCCCAAGGCTCTTTGTAAGTTATTCCAAAATGCAGATGTGAATCATTGGTTCCTATCTGAGAAACTGGGAACTGGAATGCCACGAAATCTCACTATATCTTTGATATACATCTCAACATATCTGTTCAGATCGTAGGTGGTCTTTACTGGTAGAGAGTGAGCCGACTTAGTTAAACGATCAACTATGACTGTCAGGCCCTGTGCTAAATACTCAAGATAATAGCACAATTAAGCACATAATCACGGAAGCATAAAAATCAGGCTTAAAAATTTTCGAAATAAATTAGGCCTGAACTTAAAATCATACATTCAAATATTCATAATCAAAATATGAGTTGACTCAGACTCACATAAAACAGGTAACACAATTATCAATTCAAATACAGATCCCCAAAAATACATAAGACACGGGGCATCCCCCGAGGTCGATACATAAATAAAATAACTGGGACTCATGGAAATGGGGATCGACCAGCTGAACCTCCACTCTGTCCAGCTTGGTTACCTGAAGATCCTGCAAATGGGTAACGCAGACCCAAACAACACAAAAGCAGGAAAACAAATACGAGGTCAAGCCTCAGTACGAAGAGCTATCTAAACAGCTAACATGCTATAATCAATGCCATGAATTCATGAGGGCTATCAAAGATCGGATAGCTAGACCAGCAAGTCAACTGGCAATCACATCAATCGAGCCTCTATACCATGCACAACAAGTCAGACGGTGGAAATTATCGGTCCGTGATCTTCAGGGTCCGTCAACCCATCACAGCTCGGTGGTAGACACTCGAATCCGATCGTCACCACTCCGATGATAGCGTTGGACTTTTCAGGCACGACAACTCAGTCGGCCAGTCACAACGTGGCTCTAATCTCGGGTCATCAATCAATCTGTCAGGCTCAATATGTATGCACGTATGCCAATCAATCATCAATGCACAATGCATACATTAATTCGTACGTGAAACAGAATGTACTATTCAATCAATTCAACAAACTGTAACACGTAAAATCATATAATAACATCAGCAGGTTCGCAACATCAATCATAGTCATGTTCATTCTCTAAGTTGCTAAATCTACTCAATTCGTACCTTCAATCCTCAAATTCTACCTCACAGATTCCTCAAATGCACGACAGGACTTTATGGAAGCTGGAATCTGTTTCAAAGCCTCAAAATCAGCTTAATTCAAGCATAAATCAGAACCTGTACACTCTAATACCTACGGCCAGAACTATACTCAAGTTCTAAACAATTCTACGCAGGTATTAGCTACTAGACAAAGCTCAATTCAACGTGAAATGCTCACCCCGAAGCTTAAACCAGCAGGAGAACACACGAAACAGACTTCTCCAAAAAGCTTCGAACACCAGTATCTTCGCACTTCTACTCCAACGCTAATTCAGGTCCTCTAATGGGTAGCAATCGAAAGAGCTAGGCAAGGCGAACTCAGCTTCACCAAAACCATCAAAAACAGAGGTTGGAATTGGCAGAAATCTCAAGAAGAAGCGTTCGAGTGAACAGTATCGAACAAGGGTTTGGATAAGAAGATAATAAATATCGGGTTCTAAAATATTTCTAAGTATCGATCAACACTTTTATATATAATCCTCAAATCCAACGTCTGCTGATCACAAAAATAATAAGTCGTCGCGAACAGTAGAAATCTGCTAACAAAACCAGTCGTTGCCCACAACAAAACCAGGCGCAACAAATAGTCGATGCATTCTCAAAAGAACTTCAAAACGACACCGTTCCAACTAACTAAAACGACGTCGCAGAGCTTCACCAGCTGACAACATATATCTCTTGTGAAGCAACCAAAAGCTGGTAACAGATCCCTACAAAAACCCATCAGTCGACTGGTTATGCAAAACAAGCCAAAACAACGACGCGTCAACTAATCCAAACGACATCGTAGCGCTCCACCAGCTGGTACCAAATTCCCTACGAAAAACCAGCAGCTGGTTACGCTAACGCAACCAAAACGCAGCATTTGAACTTAACAAAACGACGTCGCATTGCTCCCACAACTGGTTCCTCAAACCAACAGCTGGTCACCCAGTCGCAACGCATTCCTCATAACAAATCTCTCGCGGCTGGTACCAGTCGCAACACTCAAAACGCAGCGTTTCGACTTATTAAAACGACGTCGCTCTACCTCTATGACTGGTTCTTCAAACCATCAGCTGGTCGCTCCTTTACTCACGTATCTGTTGGTCCAGTAGTCAACACTAAAAAATGTTGACCAACACGTGTCGCTCTCTCGCTAACTCTCGCGCTAAATGCAACATCTGCCAGCAGCAATCTCTACAATCAAAACGACGACGTACGTCTCACACGCTACAGTAACTATCTAAATCAAATTTCACCAGCTGCAAGCTACAGTACCGTTGACCCACGTTGACTACCAAAATTTGCTATGGCTGATTCAATACTTAGAGAAATTCGACAACTCTAATTCCTGTGATTAATCCTACAGAAATCTGATTAATCACTATTCGAATTTCTCAATCCTCACAATGACCCAGATCGAGTTTAAACCGTGATGAGTCCTGGGCAGACCTACCACATAATCCATCGCTAAAATTCATGCGACCTAGAAATGTAACCTTCCCTAACTAGAATTCACACTTACTGGAATGAATAAAAAGTTTCCTATCCTTCAAAATTTGCAACACCGTACTAAGCTGATTCGAGTGATCTTTTATGTTCTTAGAGTAAATCAAAATGACACCTATAAACACTATTACAAACTGATCCAAATAAGGTTGGAACACTCTACTCCTAATCCATGAACGCTGGAGGTGTATTCATGTAACGCCTAGGAAATCCTGATTACATGAAAATGAGTGCATGACTAGGGAGAAAATTATTTTAGAAAATTATATGCTACTTTATGTGATTTATTGTTAGTTTTATTGCTTTATGATATGCAAGTTCTATTTTAGTCTGTTTGAGTTCCGGACGCGTGGATGAGACTAGAGTCGATCGAGATGAAAATGATTTGAGATTTTTAAGCCCTTATATTTTTGAGAGCAAATTTATTATTTTTAAGCAGCAATTTCCGAAAATTGGGGTTTTTATGATTATTATTGAGGGAATGCATTTTTTGCCTATACGGGCTGTTTTAATGGAATTTATTGTATTTTAAAATTTAGGAGGCCATATATTACGAAAACTAGAGATTTCAAAGCATAAGTTAGAGTTTAATTAACATTTTAATTAAGTGGAGGGTTAGTATAGGAAAAATCATAACTTTCTTAATTAAATCATTTGAAGGGGGTCAATTTAACACACTCATTCTTTCAAACTAATTATTTTGTAACCCTAGCCTCCCCTCATCCCCTCCATAGCCGTCCCCCTCCCCCTTGTGCAACCCCATCGAATTTTGCAAGCTTTTGGTGATCCAAGATGGCCTTGTCCTGATCTCGCGTCCTCCGCTTCGGTAACTCGTAGATCTTCATTGTTCTTCATTAAAGGCATGTAATCTATTATTTTCTCACCATTTACGTCGTATTAAACTGCTTTAATAATCAAATGCATGAATTGTATGTGATTTTTTTAGATCTACGTTTAACGTTTTAGATCTATGCATGACTCATAACCTTCATTATGTTTTTTATTTGATCTTTTGTTGCTTCGGTCCTTGAAGGGTTCTAGGGGCTTGGGTTCGGTCCTAGGAGGTCTCATGGTGGTCCAAGGCCTAGTAGTGAGGTGGCTAGACCTGCTGGTTGAGCCATGTTAGAGGGTGACTCGCGTGTGCTCTTCGCGTGACGCATGCCGTGTGTGATGCTCTTTGGCCGAACCATGTAATGCATGGTTCGAGACAGAGCTGGTCCAGTTGGGGCTGGCTGGACCTGGGGGTGGTCCAGCCGGTGGGGCTCCGGCCATGGGAGGCCGGAGCTGGGCGATCGAAGAGGGAGAACGGCTGCTGGTCGTGTGCATGCGTCGTGTGTGTGGCGGCTAGGTTTAGGGTTTGCATGGGCCCGACTGGTTTGTCTAGACCGATTTGATGGGTTCGGTCGGACCAGATCGGTTAGCCGAGGGTCGAGTCAAAATGTTTTAAGGTTGGTCCAACTTATTTTAATTCTGGACCGGTTATTTTAATTTTAAAGTTTAAGGTCCATAAGAATTTTTGGTCAAATCTTTTAAATCCAAATATTTAGTCAAAATTTTAATTATTGTTGGACCTAATTTTTTATTTCAAGTTTTAAAGTCAAAGTTGTAGTCATTGGGATTAATTGGTCAATGGGTCTTTATTTAGTCAAATAGTAAATTTTTTATTTTTAGCAAATGATGGAGTATTCTAGAAATTTTTAAAGGTTGAATTTAAGGTTAAACGGTTGAAGAACAAAAACTTCTTCAGAAGTTCCTTGGTGTACTTAGCTTGATTGATGAAAATCCCATCCTCAAGCTGTCTAACTTGCAATCCTAGGAAAAATGTCAAATCCCCCATCATACTCATTTCATTTTTATCCTGCATCACCTTGGAGAATTTATCGCAAAGCTTTTTGGTTAGTTGATCCAAATATAATGCCATCAACATATATTTGTACGAGCAAGATATGATCATTCTTTACGAATTTGAATAGTGTCTTGTCCACTGATCCAATAACTCATGTATAAGGCCAAGTTTAAATTATAAGTTAAGTCTATGTTCTATTGGGCATACAGGTAGTGGGCCAGCTCCTGAACCAGTCCTTGACCGGAGTAGAAAATGTAGAAGTCCGTGAATATATATTTAATCATATATGTAGTATCTTATGTATGTTAATATTTTAAAGGAAGGAATAAAATATATATTGATGGACAAAGTTTTTAAATTGCATGTTTTTATGAAAAGCACGCATCATGAGAATTTATGAAATGTGAAAGGCATTTTTTAAAGGAAACCCGAGGGATTGAAGTGATTTATGGCAAGTTTAATGATGAGAGCTAATCGGGATATTGGGCCCGAGGATCCTTTGTTTTAATGTATTGTGAGCCTATGGATCCATGTGATCACGACATGGTGAAGTGGCAGCATAGAGGTGTGTAGGATCCCGAGGTAAGGTCGGGTGAACCGCACTGTCACGTTCGTTGGTTCTTATGATTGATCCATCACACGCCCGCTCACATTTCACGGATAAGACTCACACGTTTTTATGTTACGTTATGTCATGCCTTATTATGTATGCTATATGATTATGATATGCTACGACTGAGTTACGAACCATGTTTTACGACCATCCACGCATACATGTTTTAATGTTATTTTATTACGTACGTGCTTGCATGTGATTTTATTATACGTACTTTGCTATTTTAAAAGATAGAGCATGCTGGGCCTTTAGGCTCACTAGGTTTAAATGGTGCAGGTGAGACTGCTGATGAGTTTTTCCCTACTGGCGGTGAGGACCTCTGAGCGCCCGCTGCAGCTGTACCCCGTGACCACTCTAAAGTTTTATACACTTTTTAGTGCTTTATCTGTCACGATCAGTTTCCACTACTTTTACTTAATCTGATTTTTAAACAGTATGGATGTTTTTATGTTATAAAATAGTCATTTATTTATGTTTAAAGTAATGATGATGGAATGCTTTAAAGGGAACGAGCCATACTTTTAAATATTTTATTATTCTGAAATTAAGTTTAAAAAAAAAATTCCTACAGTACGGCTCGTTTCAATTCATCAATCCAAATGGAATCACTAAACTCGTGCTGACAGTTTTGAAGGCAGCCATGTAAATATCCTCTTCTTTAATCTTCATTTGGTGGGATCCAGATCGGAGACCAATCCTAGAGAACACTGTTGCTCCTTGAAGTTGATCAGACAATATTCGATTCTCGGGAGGTGATACTTTTTCTTCACCGTCAGCTTACACAACTCTCTGTAGTCTATGAACAACCTCAAGCTTCCATCCTTCTTCTTAACAAACAGCACATGTGCTCCTTAATGTGAGTTATTAGGACGCATGAAGCCTTTGTCTCAAAGATTTTGAATTTGATCCTACGATTCTCTCATCTCTGCAGGCGCAAGTATGTATGGAGGTTTAAATACAGGGTGATGGATCTGGATAACAGATCCAGATCAGAGTTTTGAATTACACAAATCCTGTTATTGTGTTTCTAACATTTTTACGTAGTGTACAGATTTAACAGAAGAGCTGGAATAAGACTTGAGAAATCAGGATCGCTAAAGAGTGAAATCTGGAAGAGATCTGACGCGAAGAAGAATAAGAGATCTGATGTGAGGAGTCTGCGAGAAGTAAAGTCTGCATGTGAAGTGAAAAGTAGAAGAAGTCTGAAATATGAAGAAATCTGGACGTGACAAAGAATGTTCAGCTGAAGAGTTTTTGGATCAGCTGGAGTAGCTGAACCAGCTGGTGCGTGAAGATGGATCAGCTGGAGTAGCTGAACCAGCTGGTGCACGAAAAAGGATTAGCTGGAGAAGTCTGAATTGAAAGAATAGAGAAGACCTATCAGATATGCTTACATGGACAGAGATCATTACGTGGAGTCCAGCGTGGACAGATATGCTTACGTGGAAGTCCAGCTGTACTTGCTGTTAGTTGTGTCGCGTACAGTAGAAGTCTGAAGATGCAAGCAGAAGATGGAATCAGATGTCGATGCAAAGAGGAATCTGAATCAGATGTGGAGCAGCTGATTCAGATGTTGGATTAAAGATATTCAGATGTTGTCTAGACGATGTTAATCAGCTGATGAAGATAAATCAGATGTGAAGAAGAATCTGAACAGAGGCAAAGAAAAGATAGATTCAGCAGTTGATAAGATGTAACCAGATGTTACAAAGTTGAATCAGAAGTTGCGCGAAGACATAAATAAATCAGACGTAGAGCGACGAAGATGAATCAGCTGACAACAGACATCAGATGTTGATACGAGAAGTTCGATCAGACGTTGTCACGAGAAGCAGCCGATCAAATGTGAAACAGAAGCTGTTGGACATACTAATACAGAATCTGAAGACAGCAACCATTGATCAGCTGTTGGTACAACGAAGAGAAAATATATCAGCTGTTGTTCAAAGTGAAGAAGAAGCGAACAGCTGATGAACAATACTGTGAAGAAACCCAACAGCTGAGCGAACAGCTGTTGAACAGTTATGACAAAGAAAAGACAACAGCTGAGCGAACAGCTGTTGAATAATTTGTTGGAGTACATTCAGCTGTTGGGACGCAATCAACATTAAAAATGGAAAGAATCAATGGCTGAAATTGAGTCGTACAAATGCCTTAATTTAAGGGGACAAGATTAGTACTATTCTGGGAAATAGTACAATATACAGAGGATGATTGCACCAATTTGGGAAGAAGACAAATTAGCTTTGACAAGCGCAGAAGAGAATTGATTCTATTGTCTAACGGCTATATCTTTGAGGGAGGCTTTATATACGAAGATTTGAAGAAGAAATGCTTTGATGATTGATCACTCCATAAGGGACGAAGCACAGTGCAAAAACAGAGGGAAGAAAAATAGAAGGACGAAGCAGTCGACCACCATTAGAGAGGATCTTACAACGAGCGTCGACTGCTGAGTTCTAATCAGCTCTTTAGGAGCATTTCCCAGTTGTGTGAGATACTATCATTACGAGAGTTGTTCTTACACTGTATATCTCACACACACAGAGATTCATTCACATTCTTGAGAGTTGAGCGATATTGTATAGTGAATGAATCTCAAACCCACAATACAAAAATCAAATCCCGTCCAAGCACGAAGACGTTAAACTCTGTGTCTGTAGCCTTTCTCACAGAGGCGTAAAACAAGTGATTGACATAGCCGAGGGCTGGTGTAGAGTCTAGGAGTTCTAGCAGCTGCTGGCTGTTGGATCGGGTCTGTACACGATGTGGATCAAGTCTTCTAGTGGAACCTTCCAAGGCGGAAGAAGGGGAGACGTAGGATATTTATATCCGAACTTCCAGAAACAAACAGCAGCGTAATCTCTTTATGATTTACTGTATTTATTCCGCATACGCATTTATCAGTTACACATTAGCACACACAAAGCAAACAGATTTCATGCAATCGCATTGCAATTTTTTAACAGAAATCTGTTTGTGACGGGTTTTAAAATTAGGATTCAGTTTTGGTGTTTTCCGCATGTTTTTATTACATACCAGATCTGTCTCCGGTGCTCTGTTTTAATGTTCAAGAACCCGAGGTATTGCACCTCTTTTTAGCAGAGCAAAATATTTAACAGTAGCAGCGCTCGCTCTTTATTTTTCATTATTTTATTGGATCAGATCTCACGGCCTTTGTTTTATTTAGTATTGCATCTCGAGATCTGATCCTTCGATCCTAACAAGTGGTATCATAGAAGGTTGTTCTTGAACGAGCACTGATTTTAAAACGCATGTGCTATTTGTTTTAAAATGATTTTAAAATTTTTTGAAGAGCTTAGTTTATGAAGATAGGGAGATGAATGATTTATGAACTACTGTTGTTCTTTTGTCGAGCTGACACGGAATGCGCGAGTTCCGTGTGGATGCCAAGATTCTATTTTGGTTGAGCTGTTGTCAGCTTATGGGACAAAATAGGAGAAATGAAAGAAAAGCTGGTAGATCTGTTAACGTTTTCTTTTCAGATCTGAATAGATTAAGTGATTCAGTAGCACATGTTCTTATTTGAAACAAAGTATATTTAAAGTGCTCTGATATTTCGTTTCAAAATCATAGCATATTGTTGCATACGGTTGTTCCAAAAAATCTGTTTTGATTTTCAAAATCTGAAAATTCCTGCTGTCACGTTGTTTTTGTTCTTAGCGAAGGAAGAGCCTTGATTTAAAATATCGGGAAGATCTGGATTCGAACCCTTTTTGATTCCCATAAGAAGGGAGAGAATTAATTAGATCATGCATTTGTTATTTAAAGTTTTGTGTAAATCAAAAGGGAGAGATTGATGGATCTGTGTAAACAGATCCAGATTGAGTTTTGAATTATACAAAACTTATAATTGTGTTTCTAGCAAATCTACATAGTGTGCAGAATCTTAGTTGAATTACATCGAGTAATCTGTTGGAATATTTCAGTAGTTAAAACATAGAGAGATTGAAGACACTGTGAGACAACAAGATAACATCTCACAAAGAACAGTGCAAAAAGGGAATAAAATTGAGAAGACGAAGCAGTTGGCCATCTGCTGAGTTTTCCTCAGCTTTTGTAGAAGCATTTTCCCAGTGTGTGAGATTTCTTATTTCGAGAGTTGCTTTCACTGTAAAATCTCACACACAGATTCACTCACACATATTGAGAGATGTCCATGAGTCCGGGGATATGCGAGTCTAACTGCTGGTGCTGTCTCATTTCCCTTAGAGATCAGTCTTACCCTTTCTCCTACCGTCGGCCCTATCCTCAGCAGAGATAATATTACCCATTAAGATCTGGCATCACACTTTTACAGACCACATGGCCAACCAGATCAAGCGGCGCAACGTCAGCAGCTTGACGTACGAGAACTTCACAGGAGGTCACCCATCCCAGTACTGTTCTCACCCTTGCACGCTTAACTCAATAGTTTTGAATTACACAAAACCTGTTATTGTGTTTCTAACATTTCTACGTAGTGTACAGATTTAACAGAAGAGCTGGAATAAGACTTGAGAAAATCAGGATCGCTAAAGAGTGAAATCTGGAAGAGATCTGACGTGAAGAAGAATAAGAGATCTGATGTGAGGAGTCTGCGAGAAGTAAAGTATGAATGTGAAGTGAAAAGTAGAAGAAGTCTGAAATATGAAGAAATCTGGACGTGACAAAGAATGTTCAGCTGAAGAGTTTTTGGATCAGCTGGAGTAGCTGAACCAGCTGGTTTGCGAAGATGGATCAGCTGGAGTAGCTGAACCAGCTGGTGCGCGAAAAAGGATTAGCTGGAGAAGTCTGAATTGAAAGAATCGAGAAGACCTACCAGATATGCTTACGTGGAAAGAGATGATTACGTGGAGTCCAGCGTGGACAGATATGCTTACGTGGAAGTCCAGCTTGATGGTCCCAAAAATAGGATCAAAACAAGAGTTCAGAAAGGGGGGGGGGGGTTGAATGAACTCCTTCAATTTTTCTATTTCAAATT
>KQ996139.1:0-13247 GCA_001598015.1 Dorcoceras hygrometricum
ACGAACCAAGTTTGGACTCTTGTTAATCCTCCCGAAGGAATTGTTCCTATTGGGTGTAAATGGGTATACAAGAGGAAACTTGGGCCTGATGGTAAGGTAATGACCTACAAGGCACGACTGGTCGCGAAAGGTTACACTCAAAGGCAAGGTGTTGACTATGATGAAACCTTCTCACCGGTCGCAATGTTCAAGTCGATTAGAATCTTACTAGCCATAGCCGCATATGAGATATGGCAAATGGATGTGAAAACTGCGTTCCTTAATGGAAACATTAAGGAAGAGATCTTTATGACGCAGCCTGAGGGTTTCACATCTGTAGGAAGTGAGCATAAGGTATGCAAACTTCAGAGATCGATCTACGGTCTCAAACAAGCATCGAGGAGTTGGAACCTGAGATTCGATGAAACAATTAAGGAATTTGGTTTCATCAAGAATCCCGAGGAGCCATGTGTATATAAGAAGGTAGTTAAAAGCGCTGTGGCATTCCTTGTACTTTACGTTGACGACATTCTACTCATTGGGAATGATGTAGGAATGCTGCAGTCAACTAAAGTATGGTTGTCTAGTAGATTCTCGATGAAGGACATGAGTGAAGCATCCTATATTCTTGGAATACAGATCTATCGGGATAGATCGAAAAGGATGCTCGGACTCACCCAAGCTACCTACATCGATACCATACTTAAGAGGTTCTCTATGGAAGAGTCCAAGAGAGGACACCTGCCTATGTGCCACGGGGTCACTCTATCTAAGTCTATGTGTCCAAAGACTGATGAGGAGATAGAGAGTATGGCACATGTGCCATATGCCTCAGCGATAGGTAGTATTATGTATGGCATGATCTCAACTAGACCGGATGTCGCATATGCTCTGAGTGTCACGAGCCGCTACCAGGCCAACCCCGGCCAATTGCATTGGAAGGCTTTGAAGGATATTCTTAAGTACTTGCAAAGGACTAAGAATATGTTCATGGTCTATGGGGGTGGTGAACTGAAATTGGAAGGCTACACTGATTCTAGATTCCAATGTGACGTGGATGATTCGAAGTCTACCTCTGGATTTGTATTCATGCTCAATGGTGGTGCTGTCTCTTGGAAGAGTTCCAAGCAAGACACCATCGTGGATTCAACCACTGAGGCTGAGTACATCGCAGCATCAGCTGCTGCTAAGGAGGCGGTTTGGATGAGGAATTTCGTCCAAGATTTGGGCGTCATTCCTGATGGAGTTGGTCCAGTCCCGGTGTACTGCGACAACACGGGTGCGGTTACGCAAGCAAAGGAGCCTAGGTCTCACCAAAGATCCAAACATATACTGAGGAAATACCACATAATCCGGGATATTGTGGCTAGAGGTGACATAGCAGTTGAGAGAGTCGCCTCTGCAGACAACATTGCTGATCCACTTACGAAGCCCTTGCCAGGACCGTTGTTTGAAAACCATCGCGAAACAATGGGACTACGTCTGATGAGTAGTTGGCTATAGGGCAAGTGGGAGATTGTTAGAGTAGATGCCCAACTAGCCAACTTGTGGCGTGTGGGTTTTATAGACTCTTGTATATGACAATCTTTATTTATGAAATACGCATTTATTTATGGCATTCTTTATTTTCATTATGTTATATAATGTTAACAATTGCATTGGATAAAGACCTAGAATGCACCATGGTGTATGTTAGATGTGATAGTGGATATGATGGCTATCATGAAACACATCTAATAGTCACTGTGCATTCTGAATTCGTTCCTAGTTGATTTGGTTGTACTGATTAGTCCTCACTACTCGAAACGTCATTGAGGCTCTACATGATAGGCGCCTCACTTTGACCCGTTTGCCGACTCACTTGGGGTCATTGGGCGGTGGGATTGGGTGAGGTCCCGATGCATGTAGGAGTCGATGCTTCGTTGTCGAGGATTCACCGCTCGCTTTCATGCGTGGATATCCTATGCTATCTTAGGGGATAATAGTGTTTAAATCTCTAGCCAGAGTACTGGATGTGTTTTAGGTAAATGGGTTTACCTAGTTACACTCGCGATGTCACTATTCGATCTCCAAGATGTAGGCATAGCTATCGGATCTATAGTGACTCTCGATTTACCAATGGTCGTTGATCTGATCGGGATATATGTGTTGAAAGGACCGTAATGTACTCTAACCACGACCAACTGGTTCTTGCAGGCACTATCAGTGATACCTAGGGGATCATGGCGCGATGTTGCTAGGCGCTTTACCATGATCCGTTGGGCAAGTCCGAAATTGTGATTTCGGAGCCACAATGGTTGTGGGCCCACGGCTAGCTGTATCCCTGAACCATTGAGAGTCACACAAGTACTGGATTCATGATTTCCGCACGGAAACTGAGCTCAATGCGTTGAGCATAGGAGGAGGATTTTAGGGAGTGCTACTTCCTAAAAGTCAACAGGGGTCAAATTGCGCTTGCCCAAAGTTGAGTGCATAACTGTCATTTTGGTCTAGGTGGTCTGAAAAATTGTTTTCGCATCATAATAGTCAGTTTTGGAAACTGATTCGATCGGTCCGATCTGATCGTCGATCGGAGTTATGATGAAGCCACGATGATGCGGTTGAACCGAATGTTCATATATTGGACTGGGCCCGCCCCAGGTCCATTGGGCCGGTTCAAGCCTATCACTTATTTAATTAGACCTAGGGCTACCATGAGACACACACATGATACAACCTAGCTCTCATAGCCGCCCACCCTCTCCCACACGCCTCACGCCGCCGCCGACCGCCCATCGCCGCCGCCAGCGGCCGCCCGTCGCCGTCGCCCGGTTTTTTCGCGTGATCGGACTTGTTTTGATCACCGCGATGAGGAGATTCCGTTCGTGGCAAAATCCGTCAAATCTTCTAGTGCAGATTGACGGAGGAAGATTGATTCTGGTCGTGGACCTGATTGACGATCTACCGCCGCCTACCGTTTGAAGTGCCGGTTTCCTCGTGAAACTGGTCGGAGCCAGGCGCCTAGACGCCAGCAAGGTAGAAATTTGATAAACGCCCTATGAATGTTTATTGATTGTTTTTAATGTATTAAACATTTCTCGGGGCAAAATTTTAACTTCCGCTGCGCCCCCGGGAAACGGGATCCGGATCCGCCATTGTATGCCAACAGTCTTCGCTCAACGGTCATTTGAATAGCTAAGAAAATAAAATCCTTTTTGAAATTCTGATAATCTTGTAACCATATACTCTGCTCCACTACAAGGTAAAATGCACACTGTCAGAGCAAATTTGTCGCCTTCCATATTTGTGCAATAACCGTGTAACAAATTCTGTAAATATGTACTATTTACCCAAAATAGTACCGATGTTGTCTCCTCAATTCCAGGCAATTGTACGATTCTGTTGATCTTTTCCAATATGAGTATATGATCGTATTTGAATTTCTTTATCGCTTGCGCCTGAAATTCCTTCATCGTCGTTTAGGATGTTGTGACTGGAATATGTGAAAGTATGCAACTGCTGATTGCCTTAACATGTGCGTTATTCCAACGACTGGATACATGCATAGCCCAACGACTGATTTCCCAAACGTTGTCGTTTTAACTTATTTAAACGACGTAGTTTTGCTATATGCAAACACCAAGTATCAGCGACTGGTTACACAAATTACTGTAGCTCCCAACTGGTTTATATATTCCATCGACTGATAATGCAATTTACTGTAGCTTGCGTCTGAGTGAATAATCTACTGTAGCTTGCGACTGGATACATGATCCACTGTAGCTTGCGTCTGATTGTCTAAACTCACGTCTGAATCAATATACCCTGCATCTGAAATTTCTTCACTGTAGCCAACGTCTGAATATGCAACTTACTGTAGCTCTCGTCTGGATTGCCTGTCGACTGAAAATTCAACTGAGAGAAAATACCTTGCGTCTGAATAACCCATCGACTGAATGAATACCAACTACTGAAACCCCGTAATATCATCATCTGAATAGACTTGTCGTCAGGATACTCAATCAACGTCCGAAAGTCCAAATTTAACTCTAGTTTTTGTTATCACCAAAACTATAAATTTTATCCTAACAATTTCCCCCTTTTTGGTGATGACAAAACTAGCAGCCGAGATAAAAGAATGAGAAAAATAAATTGCACACGGACTGCTGAAATTATAAATTTCATTAACTGATAAATAGTACAAAAGATTTGTACAACGGAATCAACAACTGTTCTATCCTAGTATCTCCTTCTTTTATAAGATCCACTGATATGCCCTCTGCTTCTTTCTCTTTGTCTTTTCTATCAGCAGTAAGAAGTCTTTCCACAATGCTTCTATCAGTATCACCACCACCACCTGCAATGCCACTGTCTCTGTTTTGATCGTCCGGTGGTGGTTGAGGGCGGCTTCTACTCACTACTTCCCCCTATTTGTCATTACCACCACGGTTTATATAAGCAACAAGTTCGCCCAGTTGGTCGGTAATGATATTAAGAGTCTGCTGGGCTTGGGCACGAAATTCTAATAAATCATTTTGAGTAGCGGCCACTTGTTCATCCAACGATGTGATTTTAGCATTAAGCTCCTGGTAATGCTCCCTGACCACTCTTAGGGCATCAACTACATCAAGAGCAGTAGTGGCAATCTGAGTGCCAAGCTGCTTATGAGATGATTTCAAATCCAACGACAAGAGACTTCGTTGATCATTTGAGTCCTTACGCAACGCTCCAAGTACTCTATCCTGTGCATCAAAGCGTGCGGTAAACTTTCTCTCAAGATCGTGGAGGTGCAATAACAGAGTGTCTTTGATCTTGGCACCATCATCTCTTTCTCTGATTTGTTCAATGGTAGCTCGCAGCTGGTATAAAGCTTCTGTAACATCTGGAGTGGCAGCAGCTGGTAGAGAGAATGTAGCAGTATCAGTATCATGATCATCGAAATCCATGGACTCATCTGAGCTAGAAGTGGAAGAAGAATGCTGATCTCATACCAAAGGTATCCTTTGTGCAACAAAGTCTGTATCGGCAACTGAACCTGAAGACTGAATAATCTGTATATTGCGCAAAATTGTTCTCTCTGAAGCAATAGAACCCACAAAACTGCGAATATCGTCTGTAGTTAAACTTCTGAATAAACTGTAATGAATAAAGATTGTGCAAAACTGAGATAATTGTAAGGCAAACGTTGTTGGCCGTCGATAATCAAAACTGGAATCTGGTTCGAAACAGCTGCAAGAGTTCAGAAGGGGGGGTTGAATGAACTCTTGGTATTTTAAATTTTTCGAAACCTTTTAAAAGTTTTACAAGCGCTGCTTAACTTAAATCCGAGTTACCAGATTTAAGGATCTCAGTTTAATCAAATCTCTCGGCCAACAAAATATATGCGGAAAAAGGCCGATTAATTTGTGAACAGATAACACAATTAATAAATGCGTAATGTAAAGAGTAAGGGTTCAGAGTTTGTTTGTGGAAGTTCGGATATAAATATCCTACGTCTCCCCTTCTTCCTTTTCAGGAAGGATTCACTAGAAGCTTTGATTTTTACAGGCCTTCTGCACACACCCAGTCACACAAGCCTCACTTGTATGAACTCCTAGCACCACTAACTCCACGAAGCAGTCGCAGCTGCTATTTTACAACACTTGTATAATTTTCAAACGGCTTTTGATAGCGCGTTTGTTACAGACTCAATCAAGGATATAACAGTGAAATATACTATATGTGAGACTGTAAAATCTTCTTGTTCAACAATGAAACTCGATTATAGAAATGTAACCAGAAGATAGACTCGAAGGTATATCAATGAATAGCAACGGTTGTGTTCTTCGAATCTTTGAGCTTTGAGAATAACTTCAATATGTGAGATAGCTCAGAAAGCAATTTGGCAGAGTTTCAGCAAATAATAAGAGCGAAGGATGCTTCTTCAATTCAAACTGCTGGTATTTATAGTCTTCGCTCAACGGTCATTTGAATAGCTAAGGAAACAAAATCCTTTTTGAAATTCTGATAATCTTGTAACCGTATACTCTGCTCCACTACAAGGTAAAATGCACACTGTCAGAGCAAATTTGTCGCCTTCCATATTTGTGCAATAATCGTGTAAAAACTTCTGTAAATATGTACTATTTATCCAAAATAGTACCGATGTTGTCTCCTCAATTCCAGGCAATTGTACGATTCTGTTGATCTTTTCCAATATGAGTATATGATCATATTTGAATTTCTTTATCGCTTGCGCCTGAAATTCCTTCATCGTCGTTTAGGATGTTGTGAATGGAATATGTGAAAGTATGCAACTACTGATTGCCTTAACATGTGCGTTATTCCAACGACTGGATACATGCATAGCCCAACGACTGATTTCCCAAACGCTGTCGTTTTAACTTGTTTAAACGACGTACTTTTGCTATATGCAAACACCAAGTATCAGCGACTGGTTACACAAATTACTGTAGCTCCCGACTGGTTTATATATTCCATCGAATGATAATGCAATTTACTGTAGCTTGCGTCTGATTGTCTAAACTCACGTCTGAATCAATATAACCCCGCATCTGAAATTCCTTCACTGTAGCCAACGTCTGAATATGCAACTTACTGTAGCTCTCGTCTGGATTGCCTGTCGACTGAAAATTCAACTGAGAGAAAATACCTTGCGTCTGAATAACCCATCGATTGAATGAAGACCAACTACTGAAACCCCATAATATCATCATCTGAATAGACTTGTCGTCAGGATACTCAATCAACGTCCGAAAGTCCAAATTTAACTCTAGTTTTTGTTATCACCAAAACTATAAATTTTATCCTAACAATTTCCCCCTTTTTGGTGATGACAAAACTAGCAGCCGAGATAAAAGAATGAGCAAAAATAAATTTTCACACGGAATGCTGAAATTATAAATTTCATTAACTGATAAATAGTACAAAATATTTGTACAACGGAATCAACAACTGTTCTATCCTAGTATCTCCTTCTTTTATAAGATCCACTGCTATGCCCTCCCTGGTAATGCTCCCTGACCACTCTTAGGGCATCAACTACATCAAGAGCAGTAGTGGCAATCTGAGTGCCAAGCTGCTTATGAGATGATTTCAAATCCAACGACAAGAGACTTTGTTGATCATTTGAGTCCTTACGCAACGCTCCAAGTACTCTATCATGTGCATCAAAGCGTGCGGTAAACTTTCTCTCAAGATCGTGTAGGTGAAATAACAGAGTGTCTTTGATCTTGGCACCATCATCTCTTTCTCTGATTTGTTCAATGGTAGCTCGCAGCTGGTATAAAGCTTCTATAACATCTGGAGTGGCAGCAGCTGGTAGAGAGAATGTAGCAGTAGCAGTATCATGATCATCGAAATTCATGGACTCATCTGAGCTAGAAGT
Organism: Dorcoceras hygrometricum; assembly: GCA_001598015.1. Classification (NCBI taxonomy): domain Eukaryota; kingdom Viridiplantae; phylum Streptophyta; class Magnoliopsida; order Lamiales; family Gesneriaceae; genus Dorcoceras; species Dorcoceras hygrometricum. The sequence goes on from KQ996139.1 coordinate 7,346, forward strand.
GGAAGAAGAATGCTGATCTAATACCAAAGGTATCCTTTGTGCAACAAATTCTGTATCGGCAACTGAACATGAAGACTGAATAATCTGTATATTGCGCAAAACTGTTCTCTCTGAAGCAATAGAACCCACAAAACTGCGAATATCATCTGTAGTTAAACTGCTGAATAAACTGTAATGAATAAATATTGTGCAAAACTGAGATAATCGTAAGGCAAACGTTGTTGGCCGTCGATAATCAAACCTGGAATCTGGTTCAACCACTGATAAGGTTCTGCAAAAATTTACTGATCCGACTGGTAGTAATCTCCTTGAAGCACAAAATTCTGCAACCTCCAGACAGACATCTCCCCACCGCTTCTTCATTAATTTGAAAAATGCGCTCATCGGAGGAAGAGTGTCGTCATAAGATCTTTGACGCGATACCTCAAAATTGGTTGAGGCAGGAGCAGCACTTGGGGTACGCGATCGCCCTTCAAACAATTGGGAGCAACACGTCTTGTTCCAACGAAGACCGTGTGCTACTGTTTGCTGTTTGAGTTCCTCCAAAATGAATGAATGCAAGTCTGATAACAGATGTATAACCTTGAGATCAACGGCGGAGGTTCCTTCTCCAAGTACAAAATTTTGCTGCCACGATTCCAAGAATTTTCTTACCAAAATTTCTCTGTACTTCCAACAGTATATACAATTTCCGCTGAAGAGCTACTCCGGTTGACTCTGCTTCAGCCCATAAAAGAACGAGGGCCTCCTTCTCAAAATAAGATTCATCTATCTGTAACTGTGCTAGCTTCTTCAAACTAAAAGAATAAAAGAATTTCGCCATTTCATCGATTACCTGCTCTCGTAAATGTACCAGCAGGTCTATATCTGCACAGATCAAAGAATAATGTTCATTTCGCCATTTCATCGATTACCTGCTCTCGTAAATGTACCAGCAGGTCTATATCTGCACAGATCAAAGAATAATGTTCCTGTGGGGGCTTTCCCTTGGCTGGGTCTTTCAGATGAAGGGGCTCCTTACCCTTTTCTTTAGGATGAATCTTAGGAAGACTGGCTTTGTACCAGTTTCCTTCATCGACCCCTGGAATATACACAGTCTGGCCCAAAACAATATTCGTATTTTCCATACCAGCCGACGGCAAAGGAACGTCGACTGGGATAGACATAATGATATCTTCCAAAGACATAGCTTCATCTGCGTCAATCCTTACATTCACCGACCCCTCATCATTACCCATCTCTTCTTCCACTGGTTCTCCCACAACACAATCAGTTGCAGCACCTGTTTCAGTGACTGCATCAATGATCAACTCATCCTCGTCAGTGTCACTGGGAGTGACCACTGGTCTATCATTCAACTGAGCAATGATATCCTCATACGGAAGATCAAACCACGGTCTCTCTGCAGCAGGACCCACTGGTTGATCCTCAACATGTGCTCCACTGACGTCTGGTTCATCCACTGGATCTCCCTCATCAGTAGTCTCCAACTGTGCGGTTTCTGTCAACACTTGCTAGATTATATCATCCACGTCATCAGTGGTGGAGGGTCCTTCATTGACCACAGTAGCCATTGCTGGTTCAGAAACTGAGTCACTGACACTATCAACCACTGGCTCAACAAACATACGGTCGACTGCTGTATCTGCCTCAGGAATCTCAACTGCTGGTTCAACTACTGGTGGTTTCTCCACAACTGGTTCAACCAAAACTGTTCCAACTGCTGGTTCGGTCACTGCCTGCTTATTCTCAATAACAGGTTCTTGCATACCAGTCGCAGCCTCTGCAGCTGGTTGATCGTCAACAATTTCATCCTCAGCCTCTAGAACCAACCTCCTTTTACTCTTCTGAATTTTTCGTTTGGGCACTGGAGGTTGTTCAACTGGTACAGCTGCAGTCCCTTCAATGATTTGGAGAGGCACTGCCTTTTGTGCAATTACCACTGGTTTACCCTTAGTGGTTCTTTTCTTCTTCACCACTGGGGCTACCTCAACATCAACCGCTGCTGGTATCTTTTGCGACACAGCCTTTTTCACAGGGGTCTTCTTCACCCTCGAAGCATTTGCCACTTCCTCTGTTCCAACCTTTTCATTTATAACCACATACCTGTGCACCGTTTCTCTGTCAACACTCTGGGAACGGGGAAAGATCTCGATTCACCCAACTCCAATCCTGGTATATTCTTCAACAAAACACAAATCTGAATAGGGTAACCCTTCGCCTGCCGAGAACCGGGTGTTACCATTTCCTTAAGAATACCAAACAGTAAACTACTCCATTTCACTTTTTTAACGCCTCAGATTTAACGACTGTCCCCACTGTATCAACACTTGTCTTTCAGCGTGTTTTGTCCTCACTCGCACGCACCCTGAGAAACTTCCCAGAGGGTCACCCATCCCAAAATTGTCCCAAGTCAAGCACGCTTAACTTTGGAGTTCCTAAGTGATGAGCTCCCAAAAAGAAGATGCACCTTGTTGGTATGAGTAGTACCAATTAAATCTGATAAGCTTTCCTCAACTAACCTTCATTACATCTATAACTTCCCAGTCTCGTAACAAGTCAAGCACGCTTAACTTTGGAGTTCCTAAGTGATGAGCTCCCGAAAAGAAGATGCACCTTGTTGGTATGAGTAGTACCAATTAAATCTGATAAGCTTTCCTCAACTAACCTTCATTACATCTATAACTTCCCAGTCTCATAATCCCTCTCATTCCGGGTGTGGATCGGTTCATTCATGTGCCCCTTCGCCTCTAGAAGCCTGCTAGGAGCCGCTCATTGTCCGTGCAACCTCTGGCACCGGCGATCAGTCCCCGCCCTCTTTGAGCCCCGGACCTTTGAAACATACTAAACCTCTAAAATTTTTTTTTTTTGGCAGATGTGGAATCAACGATTTATAAAAGCTATAAACAAAACCATGACTTAAAGCATTTAAAAATAACATCTCAACATCCGTTTAAAACACACTGCAAAATATCCTCAATCCACATCTCACAAGCTAACATAAAAATCAGAGTATTTAAAAACTGTTTGCGGAAACTGAACTTGTCTAAAAGCAAAGGCGTAAAATACTGAGTGGTCACGGGGTAACAGCCGTAGTGGAGCATCAGACGTCCTCACCGCCGGTCGGAGTAATATCATCATCATGCTCACCTGCACCATTTAAATCTAGTGAGCCTAAAGGCCCAGCATGCTCTATCCGCTACTAACAAAGTACATATAATAAAACCACATGCAGGCACATAAGTGTAGGAACATAATTTCATGACATGCGTGCTTGAAAGATCTTAAAACCTTGAATCATAATACAACCGTACATACTTCATCGTATAACATATATATTAAGGCATGGCATAAACATGACGTAACTTAAAAGAACATGTGAGTCGTATCCATGAAGTGAGAACCATAATTCGATTTATCAATTTATAAACCAACGTACGTGGCGGTGTGGTTCACCCCGATGTCACACAAGGATCCCTATATGTCACACCTCTGTGCTGCCACTTCACCATGATGTCACACATGGATCCATAAGCTCATACATTAACAGGGGATCCCCGGTCCCGGCTACCCGGCTAACTCCCATCATTAAACTTTGCCCCACAACAGTTCAATCCCTCAAAATATTTTTCATTCATGCCTTAACATAACTTAAAATTTCATGATGCATGCTTTCATAAAATCATGCAACTTTAAAAAATCTTGGCACATCAATATATATTTAATTTCCTTAAAACATTTCATAATCAATTACATAGCATAATACGTATATAATTAAATATATATTCATGGGCCTATGTATTTATTTTCCTCGGCCCGGTCAAGGACTGGCTCAAGCGACTGGCCCACTAATTCTAAGCCCAAGGCCTCCACTAGACTTAAAATCATACTAAGCCTAACTCAAAATTGGCCCAACAACAAAGAATCACCCCTTTAAAATCATTGAAGGACTCGGCCCAACACCGTCAAAACAGGCTTAAAACTCATTTAAAATAACGTCCCAAAATCTAACAATTTGACTTAAAATCCAAATTACTTAAAAATCCAGCAACTTAAAACAAATTTTAACTTAAAATCATTGACCCAAAATCATTTTGACCAAGAATAAATTTTCACTTAAAAAGTTTGACTTGACTCGATAAAAATGACTTGGACTTTAAAAATAAAACTACCCGGCCCATAAATAAAATAACTCGGATCGGACTTAAAATATTTGACTCGACACTTGACCAACTCAACCCGGCCCAATTGAACCGATCCATCGGCCCAACCGAACCGGCCCAAGCCCATCTCCCAATTACCTTAGACCAAAAACACACACACAACATGCTGCCGCCGCGACCAGGCAAGTCTCAAAGAGTCCAGCGCCACCAAGAATATCAAAAACGAAGGCTGGAATCGACAGGAAATGGCGATAGAAGAAGATGGTGAACAGTAACTCGTCGAGGGTTTGAAGGAGAAGAGATAAGAGATATTTGGCTCAAAATAATCTAAGTGTCGATCAACACTTCTATATATACCTCTTCAAATCCCACCTGCTGAATCATACAGATCAATCAAAGAAATCAGCAGGAGGCAATCAGCAGCAACCCTCTTTTCCTTTTCGCTTAATTCAGCAGCAACTATCAAATAAACAATCGCGCGCAAACACTGCAAAACGACACCGTTCTAACTTACCAAAACGACGCCGCAGCAAATATCAGCAGACAACAATTCTCGCAAGCAAAACAAACCATCTGCTGATCGCGCGAAGTTCTCAAAACGACGACGCATCTCGACGCCTTTGAAAATGCGCATCTGCTGAACTCTCAACTTAACGCTCAAAACGCAGCGTTTCCTCTAACTCAAACGACGCCGCTTCTCAACGCTAGTAATTGTGCGTCTGCTGATCAGCAGCAAGTAATACGTCATGCCTACGTCATCATATCTATCGGCAGCTCTCAATCCATCTGCTGATCTCTCTTCACAAACGCATCTGCTGAAATTAATAGTCAACATTCCAAAACGTTGACTAACACGTGTCGCTTCCTCGCACAATCTCGCGCTAAATGCAAAATCTACCAGCAGCAACTTCAACTCAACCAAAACCAGCAGATCTTCATGCATCACGCTGACGTCATCTCTGCTGATTCAACAATTCACCAGCACGAGCTACAGTACCGTTGACCAGCGTTGACTTCCTCAAAAATCGAAAATTCTCATTTCTTAAACTAACGATACAGCTTTCGAAAATCAGCAGAAACTTCAATCCTTACGCAATTCCTCCAAACACACGTGATTAATTCCAAATCCAAACAATTAATCACTAAACCAAATTCTCAATCCTCACATTCTCCCCAACTTAAGAGATTTCGTCCTCGAAATCAAAGGCAGACACAGGGAAGAACACATCAACATGCAAATCAGCACCAAAAATTCAAAACAGCACAAAGGTTTACCTGGAAATTATGCAATCTCAATGCTCAAACAGGTGAGGCCATTCCTGCCTCATCTTCTCTTCAACTTCCCAGGTTGCTTCTTCTCGGCCATGCTTGCTCCATTGGACCATCACCAACGAAATTACCTTGTTTCTCAGCTGCTTCTCCTTCCTATCCAAAATCTGCACCGGATATTCGACATAACTCAAGGCAGAATCCAGCTCAACTTCGTCAGTTCTTAAAACATGGGACGGATCCGGCTCATATTTCCTCAACATTGACACATGAAACACGTCATGCATCGCGGCTAACTCCTCGGGCAGCCTCAATCTATAAGCCAACAGTCCAATCCGCTCGATAATCTCAAAGGGACCAACGAATCTGGGAGCCAATTTGCCTTTAAATCGAAATCTCATCACGCTCTTGAAAGGAGAAATCTTGAGAAATACACGATCGCCTACCTCAAACTCTAACGGGCGACGTCT
>KQ996143.1:1819-14173 GCA_001598015.1 Dorcoceras hygrometricum
GGTGAATCCTCGACAATGATGCATCGACTCCTACATGCATTGGGGTCTCACCCAATCCCGACGCCTGGTGACCCCAAGTGAGTCGGCAAACGGGTCAAATTGAGACGCCTATCATGTAGAGTCTCAATGACGTTTCGAGTCGTGAGGACTAATCTGTACAACCAAGACCTCGGACTTATCTACTCGACAAATGGTAACCACTTGGAAAGTCCGAAGGAGGGTAGTTCGATAGATCACCAGGTCACTATCTATCTGCATGCTCAGAACATCACAATGTTCCCTACCAATGAAACATGGTACTTCGCATCGCAGATACTAGTCTCGAACTCGGGCGGCCTTATCCTCATTTTGACGGCCCAATCGACTAGGAACGTGTTCAGAATACACAGCGACTATTAGATGTGTTTCATGATAGCCGTCATACCCACTATCACATCTAATACGCTTTAGTGTATTCTAGGTCTTTACTCAACACAATTGTAAATCATTACACACATAATGAAAGTAAAGAATGCCATATAAAAGAATGCGAATATCATATATAAAGATCGTTTGTACAAGAGTCAATAAAACCCACACGCCACAAGTTGGCTAGTTGGGCATCTACTCTAACAGTCAGCTTGTTCTCCTTCGTTTCATCGCTGCCTTCGCATATTTGGACAAGCTTCTCCCATATTTCTTTGGCAGTAGCACAGGTCTTGATTTTGCTGAACATATTTTTGTCTTTGTCCAGCGTCTTGTAAAGAATGTCCCTGGCCACGTTGTCCAGATTCGCTTTCTTCTTATCATCGTTTGTGTATTCATGTCTAGCTTTTTCCAGGAACTGAGCCTCGCCATTTGACACAGAGAAAGCCAGATTTGGCTTCATAATCTTTAAAGGCCCGTCAGTGATAACGTTCCACATCTCATCATCCATCGCAGCAAGATGCGCCTGCATGCGAATCTTCCAATAGTCATATTCGTCTCTGGAAAACAAAGGAATCTTATGTTGTGAGGTAGACATATTAAATGATGAAAAACGCAAAGATGATTGTTCAATAACTGAGTTTTCCCGCTCTGATACCACTTGATGGTCCCGGAAATAGGATCACTAAGCAAATAGGAGTTCAGAAGGGGGGGGTTGAATGAACTCCTTCGATTTTTCTATTTCAAAGTTCTTTTAAAATGTTTGGATCTCAGTTATAAGCAAACTTCTCAGCCAACAAAATATGTGCGGAAATAGGCCGATTGGTTTGTGAACAATGAACAATGCGCAAACACAAAATAAATGCGTAAATAAGAGATTGAGTCGAGAGTTTGTTTCTGGAAGTTCGGATATAAATATCCTACGTCTCCCCTTCTTCCTCCTCGGAAGGTAGCACTAAAAGACTTTGATGCGTGTAGCCTTTCTACAAACACCCGCTCCCGTAACCCGCAGCTACGAGAACTCCTAGCGCTTTACAACACAACTTGACGCAGACTTCGCTGCTGGTTTACAATGTTTTGAACGTTTTACGAACTTCTTAAAAGACAGTTCGTTTACAGACTCTATCAAATATATCAATGAGAACACGAATCAAGAGACTGTAAATTGACTCGAAAGTTTATCTAATGAAGATCAAAACGAAATGTTCTTCGAGACTTGAGCTTTTTGAAATATCAATGAAGAGAAAGCTCTGTAAATATTTTGGCAGCGTTACAGCAAAGATAATAAGCGAAGTTGGTTCTTCAATCACCGCTGCTGATATTTATAGTCTTCGATTGCAACGGTAACATTAACTCTCCAAAGGAAATAAATCCCGTTTGAATTACTGCCAAAATAGTACACCGTAATCTCTGCTCCACTGCAAGGTCAAACGCTCATCCACAGAGCCAATTTGTCTTCTTTCCATTTTTGTGCAAGCATAGAGAAACGGCCACTGTACACTGTACTATTCACCAAAAATAGTACCTAACTTGTCTCCTCAATTCCAGGCAACTGTACGATCCAACAAATCTTTTCCTTATGAGTAAACGATCGTATTTGAATCACTTGAGCTTACGCCTGAAATAAGTTTGGTAATCAGCACTTACAACCATCGTCGTAGTCAAGAACTTCGACTGGAAAAACGCTTGGAAGAATTCATCTGCTGATATGCATACGCGTTTTTCCATCTGCTGATTCTTTTAGCAATAAAACGATGTCGTGTCAACTTATTCAAGTGACGCCGTTTTGCTATCTTGAAATACATCTGCTGAAAAACAACAAGTAGAGCATCTGCTGGTTTGTCAAAGAAACGCTTCTGCTGAATCAAACAAAACGCTGTCGTTCCAACTTGACCAAACGCTGTCGTATCGCAAACTCAACAAAAGGACTAAGCATCTGCTGATCTTCTTCAACAAAGAGTCTGCTGAACACTTCATCTGCTGAAACGAAACAGTGCACTCCACGACGTCGTTCCAACTTATCAAAACGCTGTCGTTTAACAGACCTTAGCAAAAATACGCTGAAGCACAAATCGGTATCTGCTGATCGCGACAACAACATCTGCTGATCTACTCAAACTGTTCTACTGCTGAAATCATATCATCTGCTGAAATCTCACGAAAGCTCCAACTGCTGAATCACAACTTGAAAACCCCAACTGCTGAAATGCTACTGTAGAAAGATATACTCCTGCGACAACCGATTGTCCAAAATCATCTTATCTTATTTTTGTTATCACCAAAACTTATAAATATTGTTCTAACATCAAATGTCTTCGGGGGCTTCTTGACCAGTGACTTGAAAAAGTCGCCCCCTCGCAATCCCTGAGTGAACACCCCGATTAGGAGGTCGGGCGTAGCAGATGGCACCTCAATGATAGTTCGGTTGAAGCGCCGAATATACTCCCGAAGAGTCTCCTGCTCCTTCTGCTTCACGGTAAACAGATTCAAGGTCGTCAGAGGCTGTTTCTTGCTGCTATCAAACTGATGGAGAAACGCCTGACTGAAATCTTGAAAGCACTTAATACTCCCCGCTGGCAGGAGATTGAACCACTGCTGGGCAGCTCGGACTAGAGTGGTGAGAAAGATCCTGCACTTGATAGGGTTAGAGTATCGGTGGAGAAGTGCGGCGTTCTCAAACCAAGACAGATGCTCCTCGGGATCTCCCATCCCGTCATATTCTCCCACATTCGGATATTTGAAGTGTTCGGGTAGGTCGGCATCCAACACCTCCACAGAGAATGGCACCTCCCGAGCAGGCGGGGGAGGAGGCGCCGAGCTTCTTTCCTCCCTCAGATTTTCCAACTCCTCAAGCAACTTCCTGATCTCCTCAGCCTGCGGGTCAGGAGGTGGCTGCGACTCAGTTCTGTCGGCTAATATTTGCGCCCCAGTGGTTGCTACCAGTTCAGCTATCTGGGCGGGAGTGAGCGTGGGGTTCTCCGACCCCTGAGTCATGCTTTCTGTTCGGCTATTCTCTCCAATAACGCCCTGAGTTCTAATCCTCTTCGGTGGCATCTTGTATCTTCTTCTATCGATTCCCATAGACGGCGCCAATTGATGTAGCCAAATAGTTCATCCGAGAGTTATCACCGCGTCGAGGACCTCGGGCACGTCGGGCGTCGGGAACTGCAGAGTATCTTTGAATGTCTGCAACCACAAAACACTCGTCAGAGGGCGCCGGAAGTGTGTCCGGTGAAGCCCCTTCGATGCTTAAGTCAAACGATGCGCGCGCGAGAGCAAACGAGAGCAATATGAGCTGTGTGCGAGAATGTGCAAGAATGAGTGAATGAATACAAAGAAGCAAACCTGGTGGTATTTATAGAGGGGCTAGGTCGGTGAAGAGGAGGACATCTCGGTGAAAATCTCGGGCGGGCGAGATACTCCGTGATCTTCGGGGATCTTGTTATATAAAAAGGAAAGTCGTATCGTCCTCGGACTCTCTAAAGAAGGAAAAAGTATCGTATCCAGATCTTCTAAAGAATGAAAGATGTATCTAGGAAGGATTCTCTAGCACGTCGGGCCGAAGTCGTCGGGAGATCTCCTCGGGGCGACGTGATCCTCGGACCCCCCACCCGAGCGCTCTTTGCGTAGTCTGGGTGAAACGAGATCTCGGAAACGTCCTCGGGCGATTCCCGAGCTCTTCTTACTAAATCCTGGTGTAACATCCGACCTTAGTGAAGCACGTCGGGTCGGGGTCCTCGATAAGTACCCCGAGCTTGGTGTGTGCTTCTCGATTGCTCTTGTCTTTGATGATGCGGGCAAAGCTGATGCTGCAGTGCACGGTCCTCGGGACCCGATGTGATTATGGGGGACATCAAATTCCATAGCTCTCAATCCAAATATATACTCATCATAGGCACAGGTGATCAACAATTTATTCTCTTGGTGTGCCCTTTAATTAGATTACTACGTCACTTCAATACAAACCCGTGGAGTCAGACACCACTGCATAAGTCGGTGAATGTAAATTAAACTGTGCTTTACATTAAATATTATTCAATAAGTAATGTTACATATAATAATATCAAGAAGATATCTAGCATGAGTTATCTCATATAGCGTACAATATATTCGGAATTTATAAGTTGTAAATTTTATTTAGTAAACGTTTGTAGAAATTCATATAAACCATAAAATAAGATGCCAGAGGACTTATCAGTTGTTTAAAAAAGTTAGTGTCCCTCATGAATTTTTAGAAATATTACTTTAAATCTTCTTTAAAACCAAACTATCTCATGCATTATAACACAACTCAAATATACCCTTGTAATAAATATATGCAATATTTAATAATTAATATTACTTAAATATGTTATTCCTTTTCTAATGTATAAATTATAAATTTAGTTAAACAATAACTATTATTGTGTTACGTGTACTAATATTATTGTTACTATGAAACTGGTAAATAATTGTGTTATAATCATATAAGTAGTATACAAACAATTATTAAAATTAAATGTTTATTTATATCTATTTATTATTAAATTAAAGAATTGAAAAGAACAATCTTGCGAAAATGCCAACATGTGGCGACCATCTAAGCTATAGGTGGTGACCAAATATATTATATTAGATTAATTACAGAGTGATATATGAATCACTGCCACGTGCCACGTATTGAAACGCATGCGAACTCTTGAACCGACACGTGCGTCAAATTCCTTGTTCTGCGCCTACAAATTCATGGCCTGTCAGATGACATGAACGCCCTCATGGCCAACGGAGTCTCCGCCGTGCCTGTGGCGGCACCTCCGGGCCACTGGATCGGGGCCGGTGGTTCCATGATCCTGGAGTCCGATAAGCAGACTGGGGCCGCCAGGAAACATTACATAGGCATGGTGACTCTGCTGGATGTTCTGTCTCATATTGCCGTTAATCATGGCGACCTGACGGCGGGCCAGCCCGGAGAATTCGAGCGGAAGATGCAGGTTCCAGTTTCATCCATTATAGGGCATTGTCTCGAGAGTCTCAGTCTTTGGACGCTTAACTCTAATACCAGGTTTGTTCTCTGCTGACAATCGTGTGGATGTTTCGTGTAATCCTACTTGTCTTTGGATACAGTCTTAATCATACTTATTTGATCTGAATTTGATCTCTAATCTCATTTCCTGTAAAGATATTGCATGAATCATATGTCCACGTATCTAAGTATTTCCTTTCCACCATGTGTGCTCATTTTCCATTGTGTATAAAATCGATCAGCATATTGGACTGTATGGAAGTGCTGAGCAAAGGGATACACAGAACTTTAGTTCCAGTGGAGAGCAACATGGAAAACGTAGCCGGAGTGGAGCTTGTGGAATCGGCATCCAGCTATAGAATGCTGACTCAAATGGATCTGCTCAAGTTCTTGAAAGCACACGAGCCTGAGCTTAAAGGCATCATGGGATGGCGTGTGAGCGAACTCGGAGCGGTGAGCGAAATTCTCTTCGCGGTTACCGATCAGACCAAAGTGATCGATTCTATAAAGTGCATGAATATGGCTTCTCTCAATGCTGTACCCATCGTCGAGGCTACCAACGATATCGATGAGGATCGGAGCCAGCTCATCAATGTAAATCAAGTCCCCTATTTTCGCACAATGCTCTATTACACCCGTCTGTCTGTGTTAAAGTTAAACTGCTCTGTTTGCTAATACTCCAGGGAAAAGATAGGAAACTTGTGGGAACATTCTCTTCCTCTGATCTCCGAGTATGTCCGATATCACAGCTCGAATCCTTTTTGCATCTGAAGACCGTCGACTTCATCGATAAACTCTCGCAGACTCCGCTGCACAATGCCTGTAACATGAGAAACTCGACTAAAGAACTCATTACCTGCCGGCCCGAGTCGCCCCTGCAGGAGGTGTTGGACAAGGTGATTGACAACCGTGTCCACCGGGTCTGGGTGGTGGATGAGCGGGGCTTGCTGGCGGGGCTCGTTTCGCTAACGGACATCATCCACGCAATCCGAGCTTGGATGCTCTCGGAGCCGGCTTGATTTTTGAGCTATATGGTTAGATTGTTTGGTGTAGTTGAAATGGTACTTGTTCCGTCGAGAGAGAATGTAAACTACTGTGTTTTATGTATGGCTCTGTTCTATATTTGCCGGTAAATGATCTCAGTACACTGTAGAATTTGAAGTTTTCTTTCCTTCATTCTCGGTTGTTACTGCTTCTTTAAAACAAGCCTTACCTTTTACTAGGCCTGTATAATTGCGAAACAGGTCCATCGCAGTTATAGTCTGTGGTTGACCCAACTACAGAGATTTGCTACATCGAGCTTCGCAATTATACATTTATAATTTTTGAGTGGGATTAACAATTTTCCATTTCGCAGCATCTTTAATCGGGGCTATCAACGTGAACGAGATAAAACCAGAGCGGGATAGTTAATCCCTGAAGGAGGAACATATATATGAAAACAGAGAAGTAATTAGCTATTAATGACTGAGTGTAATGCGCACTTCATCAGTAAGGTAAGTAATAAGAAAGTCTTATTATCCCTCAAATTAAGCAAGCAACGATAGTCCTGTGCGTGCGATCTCCGGCATCCGATGTTTGTATAGCATCGGATGTTTCAAACATTAGTCTCCACAAGCCTTTCTTGGAGTTGCCTGTGTGAGGTCAATAACTATTTATTCATCATGTTATGCTCGTGGAGAAGGGAAAACAAACGGTTTATGTTTTAGTAGCTACAGTGTTACTCGCTGCTCCGTGGGAAAAATACGAAACGGCTTCGGTGTTTGGAATTTTTGAACCCTGAATCAGATGGGGTGAGAATAGCAACTTGTCCTTAAACTCTCGAATCCATCTTTGATAATATATATAATATAATAATAAAAATAATAAACTATTATTTAATACATATTTATATAACTCAAAACCTTTGAGATCCTGCAAAATAATTATTAATAAAATATGATATATATATATATATATGTATGTTGAGATAATGTTATAAGTTTCAAAATCAGCTTGAAAATTAGTTGAGTAGATCACGAGCGCATAACGTGTTAGATAAAACAGATCTCATCTAAGTTGAGTAGAGTCAATTCATCATTAGAAACATATCAGTAGAGCAGATCAGATAAGATTTGAACTGCATCAAATCAGCTTAGTGTATCAAATCAGAACAAAAAAATAAGACAATTACATAACTCAAGTGTGAAGAATCGTCTGATCATATCAGAACAGGTTTCAAGACTTTGACTTGACATAATTGTAGTTGTTCAGGATACAATTATAATATGTCAGAGTTATCTGTACGAGGTTTACTATTTTGACAAGAATAATGAAACATTAAATGAAATAGTACGGGACAAATTATAAGTTTTTAATAGTCATTTATTACATATGACTCATCAGTTGAGTCTACCGGACATTTACCATTTGTATCTGAAGATAATGGATTCATTGGTTGAGTCTACTAGACATTTACCATTTGTATCCGAAGAGTATAAAAGTACGAAGAAGTTAATTGAAGAAAGGACTTTTCGAAATCTGGAATAGAATTATTCAAGTTCTCATATTTTACAGAGATCGTTTCTCGTTATTTTCATTATCTTCTTATTGGTTCAGTCGCATATTGAAGCAGATAAGCTTCGTTTATACATATTAGATTAGCCTTATAATTTTTGTATATACAACATTAGTGCTATTTGAAAAGATATACTGGGAGTTCAGATCAGGAGCTGCTTGACTGGGTGTTTAGGAACTCTGTCTTTATTCAAAGTTTTATATTGGATATTCTTCCAGTTTGGAATAAGAGAAGACGGAGAAGCTCAACTTCGAACTTTCAGAAACAAATTCCGATACTCATCTGTTTTAAGCTTACATGCATTTACATTTACATTCACTATTTAATTGAAATATATTGGCATAATATTTTTATTGTTCAAAATATAGATTAGCCGAGTACTGCTATCAGTGTTGACTCGGCTGATTTGTAAAATCAATCCTCAAGCATATATATTTTTTAATATGAGAGTTCTGTTGGGGATCCGGATCCGCCCCCCGGCAGGCAGCGGAAGAACAATCAAAAATTGAACCGGGAGGCGATCAATACGAAAAATAATTAACATTCTACGACATTCATAGGATGTTTTAGCGTGTTACCTCGCTGACACTTGTGCCTGGCTCCAACCGGTGTTTCAAGAACCCGGCTCTTCTCGGTAGATTGCGGTAGTTACGCCAATCCGGTCCACGACTAGATCCGAGACTCCTTCGTCAGACTGCACTAGAAGTTCTGACGAGATCAGCACGAACGGATTCTCCTCGAAAAACTAGGCCGGAACAAATTCCGGCGAAGTTGGCGGCGGCGGCGGCGGCGCACGGCGGCGGCGGCGGCGTGAGAGAGTGAGGGAGGCGGCGTGTGCTTAGGGTTTAGAGTTGAGAGATTTGAGTCAATTATGAAGTGTTTACATTAAGTCCAATAATCATTATTAAATAGACTTAAAGGTAGACTTGGGCCGGTCCAACGGGCCCGGGTCCAAATGACGATATCTATCGCTGCGACTTCATCGTAACTCCGATCGCCGATCAGATCGGACCGATCGTCTCAGTTTCCAAAACTGAATGTTATGATGTGAAAAACAATTTTTCAGATCATCAAACCCCAAATAGCAAAATGACCGTTTTGCCCCTCAACAGAGTCAAATCCCGGTTTGACCCCTGTTGACTTTTAGGAAATCACACTTCCCGAAATCCTCTTCTCGTGCTCAACACATTGAGCTGAGTATCCATGTGGGAATTTCGAATCTAGTACTTGTGTGACCCTCAATGGTTCAGGGATACAGCTAGCCGTGGGCCCACAACCATTGTGGCTCCGGAATCACAATTCCGGACCTGCCCAACGGATCATGGTAAAGCGTCTAGCAACATCGCCCCATGATCCCCTAGGTATCACTGATAGTGCCTGCAAGAACCAGTCGGTCGTGGTTAGCGTACGGTACGGTCCTTTCAATCCATATATCCCGATCAGATCAACGACCATTGGTAAATCGAGAGTCGCTAGAGATCCGATAGCTATGCATACATCTTGGAGATCAAATAGTGACATCGCGAGTGTAACTAGGTAAACACATTTACCTAAAACACTTCTAGTACTTTGGCCAGAGATTTGCACACTATTATCCCCTCAGATAGCATAGGATATCCACGCATGTCTGCGAGCGGTGAATCCTCGACAACGATGCATCGACTCCTACATGCATCGGGGTCTCACCCAATCCCGATGCCTGGTGACTCCAAGTGAGTCGGCAAACGGGTCAAAGTGAGACGCCTATCATGTAGAGTCTCAATGACGTTTCGAGTCGTGAGGACTAATCAGTACAACCAAGACCTCGGACTTATCCACTCAACAAATGGTAACCACTTGGAAAGTCCGAAGGAGGGTAGTTCGATAGATCACCAGGTCACTATCTATCTGCATGCTCAGAACATCACAATGTTCCCTACCAATGAAACATGGTACTTCGCATCACAGATACTAGTCTCGAACTCGGGCGGCCTTATCCTCATTTTGACGGCCCAATCGACTAGGAACATGTTTAGAGTACACAGCGACTATTAGATGTGTTTCATGATAGCCGTCATACCCACTATCACATCTAACATACGCTCTAGTGTATTCTAGGTCTTTACTCAACACAATTGTAAATCATTACACACATAATGAAAGTAAAGAATGCCATATAAGAAATTGCGAATATCATATATAAAGATCGTTTGTAAAAGAGTCAATAAAGCCCACACGCCACAAGTTGGCTAGCTGGGCATCTACTCTAAAAATCTCCCACTTGCCCTAAAGCCAACTACTCATCAGACGCAGTCCCATTGTTTCGCGATGTTTTTCAAACAACGGTCCAGGCAAGGGCTTCGTAAGTGGATCAGCAACGTTGTCCGCAGATACGACTCTCTCAACTGCTATGTCGCCCCTAGCCACAATATCCCGGATTATGTGGTATTTCCTCAGTATGTGTTTGGATCTTTGGTGAGACCTAGGCTCCTTTGCTTGCGCAACGGCACCCGTGTTGTCGCAGTACACCGGGACTGGACCAACTCCATTAGGAATGACGTCCAACTCTTGGACGAAATTCCTTATCCAAACGGCCTCCTTAGCAGCAGCTGATGCTGCAATGTACTCAGCCTCAGTGGTTGAATCCGCGATGGTGTCTTGCTTGGAACTCTTCCAAGAGACAGCACCACCATTGAGCATGAATACAAATTCAGAGGTTGATTTCGAATCATCCACGTCACACTGGAAGCTAGAATCAGTGTAGCCTTCCAGTTTCAGTTCACCACCCCCGTAGACTATGAACATATTCTTAGTCCTTCGTAAGTACTTAATAATATCCTTCACGGCCTTCCAATGCAATTGGTCGGGGTTGGCCTGGTAGCGGCTCATGACACTCAGAGCATATGCGACGTCCGGTCTAGTCGAGATCATGCCATACATAATACTACCTATAGCCGAGGCATATGGTACACGTGCCATACTCTCTTATCTCTTCATCAGTCTTTGGACACATAGACTTGGATAGAGTGACCCCGTGGCACATAGGTAGGTGTCCTCTCTTGGACTCTTCCATAGAGAACCTCTTAAGTATGGTATCGATGTAGGTAGCTTGGGTGAGTCTGAGCATCCGTTTAGATCTATCCCGATAGATCTTTATTCCAAGAATATAGGATGCTTCACCCATGTCCTTCATCGAAAATCTGCTAGACAGCCATACTTTAGTTGACTGCAACATTCCTACATCATTTACAATGAGTAGAATGTCATCAACATAAAGTACGAGAAACGTCACAGCACTTTTAACTACCTTCTTATAGACACACGGCTCCTCGGGATTCTTGATGAAACCAAATTCCTTAATGGTTTCATCGAATCTCAGGTTCCAACTTCGCGATGCCTGTTTGAGACCGTAGATCGATCTCTGAAGCTTGCATACCTTATGCTCGCTTCCAACAGATGTGAAACCCTCAGGCTGCGTCATATAGATCTCTTCCTTAATGTTTCCATTAAGGAACGCAGTTTTCACATCCATTTGCCATATCTCATAGTCGTACCATGCGGCTATGGCTAACAATATTCTAATTGACTTGAACATTGCGACCGGCGAGAAGGTTTCATCATAGTCAACACCTTGCCTTTGAGTGTAACCTTTCGCGACCAGTCACGCTTTGAAGGTCATTACCTTACCATCAGGCCCAAGTTTCCTCTTGTATACCCATTTGCACCCAATAGGAACGATTCCTTCGGGAGGGTCTACAAGAGTCCAAACTTGATTAGCATGCATCGAGTCAAACTCAGACTGCATTGCTTCAAGCCACAAATTAGAATCAGCATCGAAAATTGCCTCCTTGAAAGTTCTTGGATCAGATCCAACAACTTGATCACTTTGATCATCTTCAAGGAGAAAACCATATCTCTCAGGAGCTCTAGGAATCCTTTCGGATCTCCTAGGTGCGACCATATCTGGTGCTGGCTCAGTAGGTGCGGGAGATTCACTTGGTACTTCGATTGGTTCTCGAACCTCTTCGAGTTCTACTATTCTGCCATTTCTATCAAGTAGAAATTCCCTTTCCATAAATGTGGCATTCCTAGAGACAAGTACTTTTGTCTCGCTGGGACAGTAGAAAATGTATCCAATGGAATTCTTTGGATAGCCAATGAAGTAGCATAAGATGGATCTCGTATCCAGCTTATCTCCCACTGTCTGCTTCACGTAAGCAGGACATCCCCAAATCCTCAAAAATGAGTACTTGGGCGGTTTGCCCATCCATATCTGTCAGGCCCCGTGCTACTTTCTAACAATTAACACATAATAAGCGCATAAACACGGAAGCTAAAGTCAGGGCTTAAAATTTTTTGAAATACAATGGGCCTGAACTTCAAATCATACATTCAAAATAGCGATATTTAA
>KQ996154.1:0-11797 GCA_001598015.1 Dorcoceras hygrometricum
GCGTCTTTCCTTGACAATATCAGCAGTTGTTTTCTTTGATTAGGAATCAGTAGCTGCATTGTGATTTTAAATTCAGCAGCTGTATTTCCTTTGTTAGAATTCAGCAGTTGCTTTATTCGTTTTAGATACTGTTCACTTTAGCTGGTATTAGTCTTGCGACTGGTACTATTCATTTATATACACGTGTTAGCGTTTTTCTTACTGCTGATCGATTAGCGTATTTCTTGCGACTGATCGACGCGCTAACGGCGTCATTTCTTTAAGTCATAGTAAGATCAGCAGGTAGTCTTGTTATTTCATCTGCTGATCACCCCAACGACATCGTTTTACTTTATGTTTATCTCGCGACTGGATTCTTGTTGCGACTGGTTCTTATTTGTTGCGACTGGATTCTTGTTGCGATTGGTTCTTATTTCCTGCGACTGGTACTATTCATTTCAGCAGGTATTAGTCTTGCGACTGGTACTATTCCTTGCGACTGGTTTTCTTTCAACCAGTTCCAGTTTAACGATATGCTTTCACAGTCGAATTCAATACTCAGTAAAGTTTTAAAATGGGAAGTCTGCCATTGAAATGTTTATGAAAATGATATTGAATATTGAAGTTCCTTAACATATGCATTGTACATATGTCTGCCTGCGTTTTATGAACTTGTTACTACTCAGATTTTACATGCTGAGCCTTTAGGCTCACTAGCTTTTAAAAATGGTGCAGGTACGACAACTGGTGGAGGATCAGCTGGTGAAACTTGAAATCAGCAGATGGGTGGCGTTGTGTTTATCCAAGGCCTACGTTTGACGTGTCTAAGTGTATCGTTTTGATTAGGTTGTACTCTATTAAATCAGTAGCAATGGTTGTATATTTACATAGAATAACAGCTGTTGTAAACCGCAATTGCAAAGTTATATAAAATACCCTGTTTTCCGCAAATGTTTTAGCAGTAGCGCGCGAACTTAAGTATCTGCTGATCTTCGAAATTGTCTCGTGTTTTGTTTCCTTTGAGTTATAAGAAATGCAGCTTATAACAAATTATCATTTAGCCCTTATTTTATTCGAAAATTTTTGTTTATCCCAATTCTCGTGGCCCCGTTGGGTTTGGGCGTCACATCTGGATCTAGCGGGAATATCAGCTTTGTACCTTAAGTTGTCGGTGGGATCTGTTCAGCGGTCTTGAGCAGATTTGAGTATTAATAGAGAGCTTTGACCCTTGTCTATT
Source organism: Dorcoceras hygrometricum (assembly GCA_001598015.1). NCBI lineage: Eukaryota > Viridiplantae > Streptophyta > Magnoliopsida > Lamiales > Gesneriaceae > Dorcoceras > Dorcoceras hygrometricum. Next base: position 1,217 of record KQ996154.1, read on the forward strand.
ATTGTTTTCCGACACTTAGAATATTTCCCGATTGTTGATCTCTGTCGCGATACCCTAGCTAATGTTCACCGAACCTTATCTTCTCCGACTATCGGCGGTAGACAACTCTGATTGAAGTAAGAGTGGTAGCGCTGGACTCCTCTTGCTGAGACGCTTCGTTTTGATACTGCTTTTGGACGCTTGCTTGAAGCTGGTGAGGTGCGCGAAGACATCTCCCTTGTGTAGTCTGTTAGCGTTTCGTCCTAGCTTGTTGGGGTAAGTGTTCAGACCCTACCTTGTGCTTGTTTAGAGATCTCTATTGAGATAGAGGGGTAGAATAGCGCTGGTCGAGTTCGTAACTCCTAGCTGTTGCTTTTCTGTGTTTCGGTCCTTGAGTAGTTGCTTGTATTTGGATTAGCAGGTGTGAGATCTGCGTTGCTCGGACCCTGATTGTAGTAATTGTAGCACAGAAGACTTGAGGTACGGATGTGAGCTTGTTTACAACGTTGAATTAGGCATGGATATTATGTGCTGTTGTGTATGCTTCTGTGCTGTTATCTGCTTGCTTGTATTGTGTTGATAATCGCAAGCTGTTCATTGCATACACATTATTCATGTGCATTCAGATCCTGTTGAGCTTGCCTTGTTTCTGTTGATCTCTGTGCGTACCAGGATGCGGTTGAGTCGAGCGGGTAACTCCCGTACCTCATCTCCCTGCTGGGATCTGTTAGCCACTAAGAGCGGAGTGGGTAGCTCACACATCAAATGAGTTGGGCAATAGCGGGTTGAGCTATGTGTTGCATCTGGTGCCGTGTGTTGAGACGAGTGGGTAGCTCCCATATACTCACAAACCCCGTGGCCGCTGTTGTACTGTTGACTGTCGTACTATTGTTCAGTTGATCCGTTGTTGCTATTGAGCAGTTCCTTGAGATCCTTTGGTTCCCTGCGTTTCCGTTGTAGCCTTGTTCTCATGCATCGCACTTGCATCTTATCTGTTGCCATTTAACTGCTGTTTTTTAGTTGCTCTCCGTACTGGGGTTTGACCCCTGTCCCTCTGGGTCTTGGTTGTTTGTTTCCTGTGTGTGTTTTCAGGTTATGATGGTTACTCTGCTGGTCGTGGAGTAGACCCAACTGGAGGTGCCCCATGAGGTGGATAGAGTGTCCCAGTTAGCGTATACCATATTATGTATCAGTACTGTTAGCCGGGGGTTGTCCTGTGCTTTGTAGTAGTTTTTCTTTGGTACTTGATATATGTTTTAATGCTGTACTGTTGTACTGAGTGATTTTAATTACTGGGATATTTTGAGTATTGTTGAATTTTAAATTATATGTTTTAATCGTCAGGCCAAAGCGAAAATTTTAAGCCACTTTGGTATGCTTCCGCTATCGTTTTGCGTGGTTTAACTCTGTATTGTGCACGAGGCCTGACAGAGATGAAAGTTGTATGCAAGATCTGAACTGTTCTAAGAGCTGACTTTTCTCTAAGATACTGCTCTTCTTCGAAGCTCCCTTCCGAACTCTTATGCTCTGATCTGATCTGTGACGCTCTAAGCTGATCGACTTACTCTAAGCTGATCGCCGACGCTCTAAGCTGAAAGCTGATAAGCTCTGATCTGATCCACTATGCTTTGAGCTGATTTAAACATATGATCTGATATAAGCTTCTGAACTGATCTATGTTGCACTTGATATGTGCTTTATTCTAAACTGATTACTGTGCTCTGATCTGAATTACTTCTTCTAAACTGATAACTGGTTCTAAGCTTTTTTCTCATGATCTGATCTTACACGATGAATTGATCTGTCCTTTTCTGTTCGGTTCGGCTTCTTGTCTTTTGTTATCACCAAAGTTTTATTCTTAAAAGTATCGAACATCAAATTTATTCAAAAAGCCTTTCTCAAACTTGTTTTGAAAGGCTGCGTGCTGTATTTGAGATTTAACAACTTGCGTGCTATTTGTTGAGTGAGACTAGGAGTTTAGATTGGTGATTCCTGAATAAGTGGATTAGGATACACGTATTCTATATCAAAGCCTTCTGTAGGAAATCCTTCCAGTTTGGAAGAAAGTGAGACGTATAAGTATTGCTTCGAGCTTCCATAAACAAACTCGACTCTCTAATCTGTTTTTACTATTTCAGTTTGCAACATCGAATTATTTTGGTACACTGCTCAATTGTGATCTTTTCACATAATTTATTTCTTTTACAAGAGAGCAGATTTGATTGAATACAAAAATTAGCTCATAACAGAGTTAATCCCATAATTGTTTTTAAAACACAAAAGTTTTAAAAAAGAGTTTATTCCCCATCTAAACTCTAAACTGTATTGTACGATCAGTTTTCGATCATAACAAATGGTATCAGAGCAATCCGATCCGATTCTTGATTTCTAACTAGTGGTATCAGAGCGAGTAAAATCAATCATTGAACAAAATCATTTTTAAAATTCATATACATATTTTCAATGGCATCACAGAAAAATATTCCAATGTTTTCAAATGAAAATTATTATGATTGGAAAATTTGTATGCATGTACATTTGGCAGCGTAAGATGATGACATGTGGTTTGTCATCACAGATTGACCCATGAAAATAATAAAAGCCAATACAACAGTTGCAATATCAGATGGGGCTCCTCACATACTTGAAAAACCAAGATGTGGGTGGATGGTCGAAGACAAAATGAAAGGAAATCTCGACAATGTGGCCAATGATATACTCTATAAAACGCTGGATAAGAACATGTTCTGCAAAATCAGAACATATAAATGACCAAGGAGATCTGGGAAAAACTGACCCAATTTTGTGAAGGCAATGAGCATACGAAGGAGAACAAGCTCACCTTGCCATACAGATGTTTGATTCAATCAAGATGAAGACAATAAAGACCAAGACGGAATTTGATGAATGTTCAAGAAGCATCGTGATCGAACTCACGAATTTTGAGAAAGATGGAATTTGATGAATGTTCAAGCAGCATCGTGATCGAACTCACGAATTTTTAGAAAGAGTATACCAACAAGGAGGTGGCCCTGAAGGTGATGAGAGCTTTTCCCAGAGAGTGGGATGTTAAAACAATGGCCATGAGAGAGTCCAAGGACCTAAACAAGCTCAAACTCCATGACTTGTTTGTTAATCTGACGACCTATGAATTTGAGCTATAGACCAGATTAAATGGAAGAACCATCCACTTCTCAATCAGTAAAGGTGCTTGTTGTAATTAAGGAAAGCCTCAAAGATCTGTAGAAGAGATCAGGAATGACGCCATGTCCCTCTTTGTTAAGAAGTTTAGGAAATTCATGAAAAAATCTTCCTCTCAATATTTTTCAAATAAAAATAAAAAATCAAAACATACCATTACTGGACAAAAATGCTTTAACCATGGTAGGTCTGGAAATTTTTCTATATACTGCAAAAAATCTAAGACATATGATAAGAATTAATGTGATCGGAGGCAACACAGAGGCACCAGGAAACACTTCAAGAAGAAGCATGATCGCCAAAGTCCAGGTTATGAAGAAAGTGGCAGTAAATGGGTCGAATAGGACTCGAATGAGAGTAAATATGGCAGCTCCTCATCAAGCGAAAGTGAGAACAATGAAGTTCACTGTCTAACGTCTGATGACAGTGATGAGGTATTTGATTTTATCAAATTTTGAATTTACACGTGAGAACTTAATCTCCGACTTAATGAGATGGTCATGAGTACAAAATTCTTTTAAAAACATTCGAGGAAGTCCAAAATTCAAGAAAAAGCCCAACAGATAGGTAAGATGAATCGAGCTGCTCACAGCTAGGAGAATCAGACAGTATGAAGGCTGAGCTAAATAAGATGAAGGGTGAGAATGATATACTAAGATCGAAATCTGAGGAGGTTACCACAGAAAATCATAGATTAACTCAATTGGTAAAATCCTTGAGCAGATCTTCAACTTTAGTGACCAAGCTGCACGAAGTGTAAAAAGTAGTAGATGATAAAACTGGATTGCGGTTTACTAGTTGTGAAAACAGCTTGGGTGAAACAAGTACTCAATCAGATCTGGTGAAGGACGAGTTCAAGAAAATGAACACTACTACAAAATAGGCCTTTAACAATGCGCAATAGACAACAGATTCATACGAAACCGTTGTTTTCTAATATATAACAATGGTTTTGGTGAAATCCATTGTTGATGAGCGCGTTTTCTACCAAACAACAACGGTTATTAAAAAGCCAATGTCTTATGGTAGTGTTTTTGGCGCAAAGACAACGGTTTTATTAAAACCATTGTCACTGAGCCTATTTTAAAAAATGATGTCGGGAAATGAAAACGGTGTCATAACAACCATTGTCGTTGAGCATGTTTTTAAAGCCTACGAACTTTGTAAGAGCCAGTATGGTACATGACTTGAGTTAAACATGGATCAGAAAAAATCTTATCTGAACCCGACTGGGCGAAAAGGCATTGGATATATCATGCCCGAGAGTTCAAAACCGATCTGGCCATGGGATTGGACAACGGAAAAATAAAAGTCAAACTGATTCATGTCCATCTGATCTGAACCAGCATGGGCACGGCTCGACGAAGGGGACATGATATGAACCAGAACGGGCATGACTCGACAAAAGCCAAGACCACCGAAAAATAAGAAGGTTCAGAACATAAATGTTAAACATGGTCAAAATAGTAAACGAAATCAAAACAGATCGTTTACTGATTATGCACGAACTTTCGTGGACGCGCACTGGAGAAACTTTAAGGTCAATTCAAGTGTGGATCCCGAAATAGCTAATCCGATCTGGACCCAAATAAAATTGGGTACCAAAAATTTCTTTTCTTTTTGCAAGTTACCAAGTGTAAGATGTTAAATAACTCAACATGGCTTGTGGATAGCGAATGCTCAAGGCATATGACCGGAAACAACAAGCTGCTAAACATATCAAATAGATCAGAGGACCAACACTCACCTTTGATGACAATTCAAAAGGTGAAATTGTGGGCAAAAGTAAGATTGTCCATGGTAATATTATTGTTAAAGACGTGCTTTTATTTGAAAATTTTGTACAATCTGATCAGTATTAGTCAGCTGTGTCACAATGATTACATTATGAATTTTCACAAACATACTTGCATAGTTAAGAGACTGTCGGTCTGACAGTTTGTTGGATTTGTGTCTACAAATCAGAATCTTAATTTTGATTAACACAAAATCTGTTATTGTTCTACTAACGGTTTACATGCGATGCGTAGTTGCTAGTATGGAGCAGACGAGGAGATATCCAAACTGGAACAGTGAGGGGACGCCTAAGCTGGTCTAGTTGAAGATATCCACGCTGGAACAGTAAGGGGACGCCCGAGCTGGTACAACAGAAGAAATCCAGGTTGTAGGGAACATCAAGCTGGTTCACCAGCTTGGTGCAAGATCAGTTCATGAATCAAGCGCAGAGAGATTCAGTGAAGAGCAGAACTATTCAAGTGCAGATCAAGTGCAGCTTACAAGTGCGCTGTTCAAGTGCAGATACGAGTACAAGCATAGTGATCAAGTGCAGATCAGATCACAGAGCGCAACCATAATCGGTTCATCTTAGGAATCTCAGTCAAGTTAAAGACTGAATCAGAAATGATTATTATATCCCAAGAATAATGGATATAATCACTGGTGCAAGATTGCAGCTCTTCGAGGATAAGGTTTAAAGCACCTTCGAAGAGCTGGATCAAGAAACCAGAAGAAGATCGTGTACTTTCTAATGGTTTTGAATAGGTGCCTGAATGGAATAAGAGAAAAATCAAGTACACGTAATCAAAGAAAAGCAGCTCAGAGAAGCTCTTGACGAGAAGAATAGAGCCAAGCTGGTGAAAGGACATACCAGATCAGAGAAGAGAAAACCTGATCAGGGATCTTGGCTAAGCTGGATGCTTGAGAGAGATGAGTTTATTATGGATGATGTGGAAGATGAAGAAGAAGAAGAAATGCGGAGGCAGGAGTCTATGATCGTGAACAATGTTGACGCCTATGAAGATGTGAAGACGGAAGTAAGAAAACAGCTGTAGTCAAAGAAGAAACCAGCTGGGAAACAAACTAAGAGCCCAACAATGTTCAAAAGCAGTCGTGAACAAGAGCAATACAGATGAAGAAGGGACCAGCTCAGTGTAACGAACAGACCAGCTCGAAGCAAAGTGGAGCAAAGAGACAAGCTGGCTAAGGTCAAACCAGCTTAGCAAGAAGAGTAGAGGTCAAGAACAGAATTGGACAAACGACAAGTAAATCGATTTGAACACAAGACCTTACGAAGATCACTTATCAGTGCAAATCGATTTGCTGTGTTGTCTTCTCAGTACATTGCTCACGTGCTTAAAGTGAAGCAAGCCTGCAGAAGCATTTAATAACAAAGGACAAAAAGTACAACATTGTCAGAAGACTTTATCAACGGCTACAACTTTGTGTCCAACGAAAAAATCTGCACAAGAGACTTTATATATCAAGATCAAAGCACAAACAGAAGATCAGAGACATGCGAAAATGGAGAGAGTGTGTGTTCAAGTGCAGAACTCAAAACAAAGGAATACACAACACATAGCAGTGCTAGTCGCAAGTTTGCACACTGTGTGGCAGCTGGTGTGCAAGCTGGTTCGGTTTCCATGTGATGGTGAACTGATCGAATGCTTCAATGAACAATCAAGCCAACTGCACAAGCCATGGGAAGATAGCGAGCAACCAGCTTAGAGAGAAGCACTTCCCAGTGTGTGAGATTTTATATTCAAGAGATTGAGCATACACTGTAAATCTCACACACGATTCTCTTATACATACAAGAGTCGAGCGAAACAGAAAATGAGTGAATCAAATCAAACACTCTCCATTGTAGTCTTTGGATAGAGACGTTAAACAAGTCTTGTAGCCTTTCTCACTGAGACGTAAAAGAAGTGTTGTTAGACACGCAACTTGTGGGCTGGTGTTCATAGGAGGCTAGGAGTTCTTGCAGCTTGTGGGCTGTCGGATTGGGTTGCAGCAGAGGCTGCTGTAATCAAATCTTCTAGTGGATCATTCCCGTATGGAAGAAGGGGAGACGTATGAGATTCATATCCGAACTTTCATAAAAAAATTGCAGTGTATTTCTTTACAGATTTCAGCACTTAACATTCACGCACTGCATATTTGAAACCTTGTCTAAACTGTTAATAAGATTTCGATTTTCAGAGAGTAGTTTAAGTTGTTCCGCAAGATTTTTATATCTTACTTGATCTACTTCTCGGTGCACAAATATTTCAAGAACACTGAGCTATTTCAGCTCAAGATTAAACAGACCAGATCGTGTGGGATCAGACCAGCTCGCAGAGCCGCTAGTCCAGCTCATGCGTGATTTGCTTCCCCTATTGCGTGCTGCTTATTTTCAAATATTTTTTAATGCACGTAATATTAGCTTTTGAGGTGCCTAAGCTGTGTGAGAGCCCAAGGCAACCCCCAAAATCGATCCTAACACAGTTCTAACAGGACATAGGTCCGGGAACACTTATAAAGTGAACTGGTCAGATCAGCTAGTACCTTAGCCAACATGTTTAATAGCTTAAAATTTTTAAGTCATGGTTGTTGAATAAACGATTAAATCATTTAAATTTTAAAACCATTGTCAATCTGTGTAAACATGATTTGGTCAGCGGTTTGCCCAAAATGTACATTTTGAAGGATAAAATTTTTTCAGCTTGTCAACCTGGAAAGCATGTCCGATCTAATTTTAAGAACAAAGGTAGTCACTCTTCTTCCCGAAGCTTGGTTGTTGCACATGAATATTTTTGGTCCAATGCCTGTGATGAGCTTAGGGGGATCAAAGTACACCTTGGTTATAACTGATGATTATTTAAATTCACCTGGTAGTATTTTTAAAGTCAAAAGATCTAACTACGGACCAGCTGAAAAAATTGAAACGACTTCAAAACGAGAAATATTGGTCTATAAATCGAATTAAGAGTGATCAAGACACATAATTTTTAAATCAAACATTATCCTACTATATCGAAAATAACGGAATCGGGCATGAATTGTCTGCGGCCAGATCACCTCAGTAGGAGAGATTAAATATACTTTAAAGAGGCTGTGAGAACTATGATTGCCGATTTCGGGATTTCTCAAAAGTTTTGGGCAGAAGTAGTGAATGATGCATGTTATACTTAGAACATAGCAATGATTAACAATGTGAGGAATCAGATTTTAGATTAGTGATTAATCTATTTGATTTGGGATTATTCGCGTGGATTTTGAGGGTTTTACGAGATAAATCTGATTCCAGTGGAATTCAGGCGTTAGTGTTCAGCTGTAGCGATAGCTGATGAGTTTGATCAGTCGTTGAGGGCGTGGAAGTGATACGCCGTCGTTTCGTGAAAATCAGACGTAGCACATTTCAGACGTCAACGCAAGTCAACGATACTGTACGAGTGAATAATGCGTCGTCGTTTTGCTATTCAGTCGTAGCGCTTGAAGAGGAATCTGCTGGCAGCTGAGGCGCGGGTGCGATATTTAACGAGAAAATGACACGTGTTGGTCAACTTTTTAGTGTTGACTGCTGATTGTAGCGCTACCAGCTGTTGGTTTGAGGAACCAGTCGTTGATGTGAGACGACGTCGTTTTGATAAGTTGAAACGCAGCGTTTTGGGTGCAACGTTTTCGATCAGCTGTTGGCAGCGAAGGTGACGTGTTCTTGATACGTCGTCATTTGAATTGTGTAGCGTGACCAGACGTTGGTTTGATCAGCTGTTGGCAGCGAGGATGACGTATCCCTGATGCGATGTCGTTTGGTGTGGTTATGCTTTGAGTTAATAAGCGTATTCCAGCTGTTGGTTGTTTTGGAAGGAATCTGTCGTCAGCTGTTGTAGCGCTGCGGCGTCGTTTTGATTAGTTGATGCGGCGTCGTTTTTATGTTCCTTTGTGAATGCAACATCTGATGGTTGCAGCTGGTTTCGTTGAGAGGAAAAGCTAGTTTCTGTTGTAAGATTCCTCCTGTTTCGTCGTCTGATGATTTTGTGTACACCAGCTGTTGGAATTGGGAGATATATAGATAAGTGTTGATTGACATTTAGAATTATTCTGAACCCGATATTTCTCATCTCCATCTTCAAACCCTCGTTTTAGCTACTGTTCACCGAACGCTTCTTCCCTAGATTTTTGTCGATTCCAGCCTTTGTTTTCGATGATTTTGGTGGCGCTGGATTCCTTGTGAGTTTCTCTTTCAATTGTTACCCATTTGAGGCTGTAGAACGAACTTGGAGAGGATCGTGAAGTTGCTGTTTTCTTCCTGCAGTGGAAACCGATAGTTCTTCCGCTAGTTTCAGCTTTTGGGTAAGAATTTCCTACTGTTCTAAGCATAGTATTAGCTGCTAGTACTTCGTTTAGAGGTATAACCAGAGTTGGGTTCTAAACCATGGGAAATTATGTGTAAAAGTTCTGATCTGAACTGAATATGAGCTAAGTATGAGTTTCCTTACAGATTTGAGGTTCAGGATAGCTTCTGCCGTGGTTGAGGAAGCCAGGTGACAGCTGATTTGCGCTGGTGGATCGCCGTGCCCTTATTTAATCTGTTGAGGTAGAAATCAGCCGTTGGAGGTATGAATTGAGCAGATTTAACAGCTTTGAGCGTGGACATGGCCGTGATTGATGTTATGAATCTGATGATGTTATTCTGTGATTTTTACGTGATACAGTTTTTTTGAATTGTTTGAGTTGTACATTCTGTTTTCACGTATTGAATTGTATGCATTGAGAATTGAATATTGAATTGGCATACATGCATACATCTTGAGCCTGATTGACAGATTTATTGATGACCTGATTGATAGCCACGTTGTGACTGGCCGACATGTGTCGTGCCTGAAAAGTCCAACGCTATCATCGGAGTGGTGACAACCGGATTCAAGTGTCTACCACCGAGCTGTGATGGGCTGACGGGCTCTGAAGATCACGGACCTATGATTTCCCCGGTTGATACACCGTGTGGGTATAGAAGCTTATTATGATGATTTTCCAGTTGATACGCTGGTCTAGCTATCGGATCCTTGATAGCCCTCATGCATTTCATAGCATTGATTATAGCATGTTGCATGATTAGCGGTTTTGATAGCTCTTCGTACTGAGGCTTGACCTCGTATTTATTTTCCTGTTTTTATGTTGTTTGGGTCTTTGTTACCCATTTGCAGGATCTTCAGGTAATCAAGTTGGACTGAGTGGAGTGCCAGCTGGTCGATCCCCATTTCCTTGAGTCCCAGTATATTTTATGTTATGTATTGAACCGGGGTGCCACGTGTTTTTATGTATTGGGGATCAGAATTTGAATTGAGATTTGATGTTACCTGTTTTATATGAGTTTGAGTCAACTCGTATTTTGATTATGAATATTTTGAATGATGAAAAAATTTTAAGCCCTATTTTATGCTTCCGCTATTATGTGCTTATTTGTGCTATAATCTTGAGTGATTAGCACGTGGACTGACATTTTTGGTATCAGAGCATAAACTGGGATAAGCTCGATTTACTTTGATCACACTTGAGTCTAGTCACAGAGTTTTGATTTGATTTTTATTGACTTTGTGACTTATGTGATCTTTTATCTGTCTATGTGATATATCTGCTGTG
>KQ996155.1:2662-14765 GCA_001598015.1 Dorcoceras hygrometricum
GTCAAAGTGAGACGCCTATCATGTAGAGTCTCAATGACGTTTCGAGTCGTGAGGACTAATCAGTACAACAAAGACCTCGGACTTATCCACTCGACAAATGGTAACCACTTGAAAAGTCCGAACGAGGGTAGTTCGATAGGTCACCAGGTCACTATCTATCTGCATGCTCAGAACATCACAATGTTCCCTACCAATGAAACATGGTACTTCGCATCGTAGATACTAGTCTCGAACTCGGGCGGCCTTATCCTCATTTTGACGGCCCACTCGACTAGGAACATGTTCAGAATACAAAGCGACTATTAGATGTGTTTCATGATAGCCGTCATACCCACTATCACATCTAACATACGCTTTAGTGCATTCTAGGTCTTTACTCAACGCAATTGTAAATCATTACACACATAATGAAAGTAAAGAATGCCATATAATAGAATGCGCATATCATATATAAAGATTGTTTGTACAAGAGTCTATAAAACCCACACGCCACAAGTTGGCTAGTTGGGCATCTACTCTAACACGTCATACCCACTATCACATCTAACATACACTTTAGTGTATTCTAGGTCTTTACTCAACGCAATTTTTAATCATCATACAACACAATGAAAGTAAAGAATGCCATATAAGTAAATGCGAATATCATATATAAAGATTGTCATATACAAGAGTCTATAAACCCGCACACCACAAGTTGGCTAGTTGGGCATCTACTCTAACAAAAACATCGGCATTATCTCTGACTACCTCCACATTGGATAGTGAAGGGCCTGCTGAATCTCCAGAAGCGGTAACGCTGGCCAAGAATGCCTGACACCCGTGCTCAACTAGCTTCCTGGCCTGAAGAAAAGATATAAATATGGGCTTCCGCGGCCTCCTCGCTGCCTCAAATAATAAGACCTCCTGCCCTCGCGGTCTGATAGAAACTGTCCGCCTCTGAAAATCAATCACGGCTCCGAACTCTGTCAGCCAATCCATGCCTAGGATGAGGTTGAATCATGTCATCAGCAAAACGAACAAATCTGCTCTAACTGCTTGATCCTGAAATGTCATTGTCAAACCCTGCATGACGCTGGTCATCGTCAACTCCTCTCTTGACAGAACCGTCACGTCGAGAGCTACCCCCATGCTCTCCGGAATAATTCCCATCCTCTATGTGAATGCACTCGAAATAAACGAGTGAGTCGCCCCTGAGTCTAGCAAATCGAGTGTAGTGACCCCAAGCACACGAATCTCTCCTGAAACAGAAACGTCACACAGGTACGCGTTTACGGTCATACTAAAAGCCCAAAAGTAGTTTAGATACCTAAAACCGTTCTAGGCTCGCTAGTCCTATCTGTCAAAGTTCTCGAGACAAGTCCTAGAGGTCCTACAGTTCCCACCTATGTTCACCTAGCAACTAAGGCACAAGTTTCCTAGCAGTTCTCTACTCGACTGCTAGTGAATCTGTAGTCCCGTCAAGCTCCTTGCGTCCCTCTTTGCGGAACCGCTCAGCCACATCCTTCTCGTGAGGCTTCCCCGAACGCTTCGACTGTCTCTCTAGGATCCTGGTGATCCCGGCTAACATCCCCACGTTAGCCCTCTCAAACGGCGTCATCTGAGGAGGTGGGGGAGGAGGAGGTGCATCATCATCCTGCTGATCTCTAGCACGTCTGGGAGGCATACTAATACACCAAAATCTTATCACGTAAATCTAAGTGCATGACTAAGCGTCTATATTTGAAACTCTAAGGCCAAAACTCATGCAAGGCTGAAACATGCAGCATGCTAACATAAACATAAATAATAAAATAATAAAACTCACAGACTGGTAGTGCGACTTCTGAGCTCCACGCAGCAGGCAACTACCCCACCAGAACCTCCGCTCTGATACCAACTGAAAGAACCAGACTCTATAAATTTTTTATTTTTTTTAAAACATTTGTTGAAGCATAAAATTTAAATATGGCTCGTTCCCTTCTAAAACAATTTCTAAATCATTTTCTCAAAACACCTTAAGCTTAAATAAAGGAATATTTAAAAACGTCAAACATCCAACATCGTAAAATCATCGACTAAAAAGAATACTGAAAGCCAACATGTTTAAAAACCAGAATCCAAACTGCAACATGACAAAACTGAATCATAAAGGCGGTTACGGGGTACTGCTGCAACCGGTACTCAGAGGTCATCACCGCCAGTCGGAATGAACTCATCAACAGGATCATCACCTGCACCATTTAAACCTAGTGAGCCTAGAGGCTCAGCATGCTCTATCGTAATGCATAACAAGGTACATACTAATAAAATCGCATGCAAGCACATACTGTAATTAAAATAACGTTAAAGACATGGATGCGTGCATGATCTTGAAAAATTTCATCATGTAATCATATCATAACATGGAATATATCATATAAGGCATGGCATATCGTAACCTGGAAAGAAAACGTATGAGTCATAACAGTGAATGTGAGCAGCGTATGACTGATCAATCGTAAAAACCAACGTACGTGGCGGTGTGGTTCACCCGACCTTACCTCGGGATCCCTATATGTCACACCTCCTAAAAACTTCCACTTCACCCCGATGTTACACTAGGATCCATAGGCCCTGAAATCTTGAAATCATTCCTAAAAAACAGGAGATCCTCGGGCCCGGCTACCTGGCTTACTCCCATCGTAGACATTGCCACATCACTTCAATTCCTCGGATTTTTAACTTAAAAAGGACATGCCTGATCGTTTCATAAAATCTCATGATGCGTGAATTCCTTAAAATCATGCAAATTTAAAACTTAGCCCGTTCATGTATATTTAATCATTTTCTTGAAAACGTCTACGTACATAAAATACTACATATATAATTAAATATACACATCCGGGCTTCTAAATTTTTCTACTTCGATCAAGGATTGATTCCGGTGCCTGGCTCACTATTTCTAGACCAAACTTCGCTCTAAACTCAGCCGATGAAATGAATGTTCACCGCTTTTTCCCATTTTTGCCTAATTTCTTTAAATTTACGATTTCTTAACATCAAGACTAAAAGGGACTAATAAAGATCAATTTTAACTTCTAAAAATCATTTTGGGATTTAAAAAATCGAATTTGACCTTTAAAGCAATTTAAATCAACTTTTACCTCGAATGCCGATTTTGACCAAATTAAATTCCAAAAATCGATTTTAACTCCAATTAAAATCCCTAAAGCCCTAATTTTGACTAAAATATTAAAATTAAATATAAATTAAATTGTTTAAAAAGTTTTGACTCAATTTTTACCTTCTGGCTATTTTATTTAAAATTTGACCTATGACACATTAATTAAAATAACAGGTGCCTAAATAAAATAACTTGGAGCTATTTTAAAATATTTTACTCGAGACTCGAAAAACCAATCCGTTCTAATCGAACCAGCCGGTTCAATCGAACCGAACCCATTCACCAAAGAAAACATAAATCGCACTCCTTCCCTTCACGCGCGTAGTCGCGACCACCTCCTGGTTCTCGCGATCGTTCTCCCTGCTCCGGCCACCACTTCCGGAGCCCTTTTGGCTGGACCACCCCCAGGTCCAGCCAGTCCTAACCTTACTGACCTTGGCTCAAACCATGGGCTAGCCAGGGAGAACTAGTCGCTGCAAGTGGACGCACCAGCCATGCTGCGCGGTGCGCCACCCTCGACTTACGGCTTGATCCGGTTCATTCGGCCACCTAGCCACCTTCCTACCTCGATCTAGACCACTATGAGTCCCCTAGGAACCCATAGAACCGAGCCAACACCCCTGAAATTGCCATGAACAAAGCCTCAAGAGAAGAAAGCGTGACATGCCAAAAACCGTGAAACCTATGCATGACATAGGAACATAGATGTAAAAATTCGAGGCATACACGTAAAATTCATACATAATTTTCATAAAACAGGTTATTATGATTTAAATGGTGAGCAAGGGAATTGATATCACATGCCTCGGTTGAAGAAGACGTAGATCTGCGAGGTACGGACGTTCTAGACACGAGATCGGGGCGCCGCCGGAATTGGATCACCAAGCTCCTTCAATGGCTGTATAATTTCGAATTTTGAGTGCTAAGGGAGGGGAGAAGATGGCTGGTACATCATATGGAGGCTAGGGTGTGTTTAAATTTGTGATTAAGAATTAATGAAAGTGCCTATAATGACCCCTATGGACTTAAATTAAAAAAAGTACAAGTTTGGCCTCTAATTAAATCAAAAGGTGTTTAAAACTCGTACTTGGGCTTTAATGGTTATAAAATTTCGAAATATAGGCCTCCTTATAATTTAAAATGCCTTAAAACTCAATATGACAGCCCGTATAGGCAAAAAACGGGTTCCCCTCCAAAATAATTGTAAAAATCTAAATTTTCAGAAATTGTTGCTTAAAATAAAATAAAATCATTCTTAATATCCCATAACTTAAAATCTCAAATTATTTTCTTTCCGGTCGACCCTAATCTCGTCCACACGTCCGTAGCTCAAGCAGGCTGAAAAATAACACATGCATACCATGCAGCATAAAATTATAAATAAATCATATAATAAGGCATGTAATCATCTAAAAATATTTTTCCCCTAGTCATGCACTCATTTCTACGTAGTCAGGAAATTCTAGGCGTTACATCATGTAACTCAAGTTTGTTCAAATCTTTCGACTCCCTCATGGCCATAGTCTTTACATCCCATTCCTTGGGGAGTGCGCACATTACTTTTAGGGCCAGCGATCTGTTGCTGTAAGTTTTGTTCAGTCTGGCTAGTTCGATTACTAGAGAGATAAATATTTCATCAAGTTTGGCCATGGTTTCTTCAGGCTTCATCTTGATGAGCTCAAATTTTTGCAGGGCTACAGTCAGCTTGTTTTCTTTTGTTTCCTCATTTCCTTCACAAATCTGGACCAGCTTTTCCCAGATTTCTTTTGCAGTGGTGCATGTCTGGATCCTGCTAAACATGTTATTTTCTAGTGTCTTGTATAGTATGTCCTTTGCGACATTGTCAAGATTTGCTTTCTTCCTATCTTCGGAGCTCCACTCCTGTCTGGGCTTCTCAATCCATTGAGGTGCACCATCAGCTATAGCAATAGCAGTGTTTACTTTCAGTATCGACATTGGTCCATTAGTGATTACAAACCACATGTCGTCATCTTGTGCAGCTAGGTGCGCTTGCATCCGGATCTTCCAGACATCGTATTCCTCCTTGGAGAACATATGAATTTTAGAGTGAGATACCGACATATTTAATAATACAAATGAGTAAAATGTTCAGACACTGAGAAAAACCCGCTCTGATACCACTTATTAGGATCGAAAAGAGTGCTTGAGAGTAAATAGGGGGGTGAATGAACTCCTTTGCTAATTTTAAACAAACAGTTTAGTTTGAAAAGGTTTTACAGCCCAAAGCCAACTTCCACCCGAATTACCAGCTGGAAGTGATACTGTTGTCTCACGTAATAAATTTATTTTATGCGGAATAAACGCGATTCAAGCAGCTGAACAATTTAATCAAAGCATAGAGATAAAGGCAATAAGAACAAGTGAGTTGTTTCTGGAAGTTCGGAGCAATTTCTCCTACGTCTCCCCTTCTTCCACGGCGGGAAGGATTTCACTAGAAGGCTTTGATTTATACAACTCTTGTACAAACCCACTCTCGGGACCCTCAGCCAAGAGAACTCCTAGCAACCAACGACATACAGACCCGCAGCCTGGTTCGTTATTACAAACTCTTTAGCTTTAGTACTCAGCTGTTTAGCTATCTTACGACACACAGACCCTCAGCCTGGTTCGTATTACAACAGTTAAAGCTCTCAGCTGATTGTGCTACTCTAGCACTCAGACACACTCTGTTTATGATCTTAAAAATCGAGTTCAAGCCTACAGAATGAGTGAGGAAGAGTTGGTGACACGAAGAATATGTATGTTATGTGTGTGTGTCACTTAACAAGCTGGTTCAGGAGTGAACTGTGCTTCTGTGAAGGATTTGAATAATTTCTGAATGATCTTGTAAAATCCGTCGTGCTTCACGGCTTCTCTTCTCTTCAATATATATACTCTTTGGATTTAACGATAATAAATGTTACAATGTAGACACATTGAATACATCCAAATTGAAGTATCTGCGGCGCCATAAATGCTTGTACGATGAAGGTACAGCTTCATTAAATGCATTACCCTTTCTGGTAAGTCTATGCCGTCTTCAGTCTATTGTCATATCCCTGAATATCTGGTTTTAGCTTGAAATGGTTTCAACGACTACAAATAATGGCAGAGACGTCAACTAGATTGCTTCAGATGGTACAGTACTTTAGTCATTCCAAATTTCAAATTCCTTATGTCGTTCTGTACCTAGCTGATGTTATTTCCATGTATCTAGCTGGTAGACCCGTCTGAAACTCTAGCTGATATTTGGATTGTCCACTCATCCACTTGATTTAGCTTTTGCTGACTTAGTATCCAGCTGGTTCACTCAACTGAGCTAGTTTCTTGCGCTTTACGTCGTTCAGCATGTTTGAGATATACCTTGACGCTGGTTTGACTTTGACCTCAACACTTCGAGCTGATTTCTCCATTGAACGTGATAGGTCTTGTCCGGTCCTTGACACTTTGGTTTGAATGATCTCTTTTACGGGTTCTTTTTCCTGTTAAGTATTTCATCACCAAAACTTCTTGAGTTTATATCCCAACAGGCGCGGGCGGCGGCGTGCGGCCGGAAAAAAATTCTTTTTTTATTTGAAAAACGAGATTTGATGCAATTCAGGCAGAATAAGGTGTATTGACAGATCCGAGTCAAAGCTCTGATACCACTGTTGGCGCAGTGGCGGATCCGGATTCGCTCCCGGGGTGCAGCGAAAGAATTAAAAATTTAGGAGCCCGGGAACGGTCAATACACCTATATAAAAATTCAAACATTCATAGGATGTTTAGAATATACCTGTTTGGCGACTAGGCGCCTGGCTCCGACTATTTCTCAAATGGAAATAGCACTTCTTTGGTTGCTCCTAATCAGGTCCACGACCGGTTTCCAATTCATTCGTTTAAATGCACTAGAATCCCAACGAATATTTTGCGAGCAGAACCTCCTCGCCAGGACGATCGCAGAGAAGTGCGACAGCGGCGGCGACGACGGCGAGAGGAGGGAGAGGAGGACAGGGGGAGAATTTGCTGAATAGATTTTTGTTGTGTGTTTTTGTCAGGCCTCGTGCTCACAACAGAGATAAAACACGCAAACACAAGCGGAAGCTACTAAAAAGCGGGTAAAATTTTTTTTTGCTTTTGGCCTGACGGTTTAAAACGATATAATTTAAAATAGTACGATACTCAAAGTAATCCCAGTTTAACAACAACCAACAAAACAAAGGCTACACGCCCACAACAACCAATACAGCATAACATGTATCAGACACCTGGTAACAACCACAACCGAATATAACAAGATACAACAAAAGCACAGGGAATCCCCTGGCTAACAATACTGATACATATAAATATGCTATATGCTACTGGGATACTCTAACCACCTCCTGGGGCACCTCTAGCTGGGTCAGCTCCACGAACAGCTGGATAACCTGAACAACAAAACAGGCAAGGAAAACAACCAAGCCCCAGAGGGACATGGGGTCAAACCCCAGTACGGATAGCAACTATAAACAGCAGTAAACAACAATAATAAAATGCAGATGCTATGCATGAGACCAGGAACAACAACTGGAGGCTACAACCAAGGAAGGGAGCCAAAGAACTCAATGCACAGCTCAAAGGAATCTGCAACAACAGTGGCCACGTGGTGTGTTCAAAGTGTGGTAATGAGCCACTCGCCTTGACACCACACCCGAATACCAGATGCATCAAACAACTCAACCTGCCGTTGCCTCGCCCATGAACTGTGGTAGTTAACCACTCGGCGCATGGTGGCTAACAAATCCCAACAGGGAGATGAGAGTACGGTATTGCCGCTCGTCCTCGCATCCTGGTAAGAACAGAGCAACAACAACGAAACAATGGCTGCAAAAGCTGAAATGAGATGACAATTCATGTATGCAACATGCTGGACAACAAGCATATAACCATATGCAAAAATAACAATCACAACAGCAAGCATACAAGTCCAAAACCCACGGCCATCTCACAAAAGAGCAACATCACAATGCATCTATACACGGTAGACACAACAGCCATCTCACAATTTATTCCAGCCATAAACACGCTGATTTTACAAGCTCAACCCGTACCTTCCAATCTGATTTTACCAACAAATTTCTCAAAGAAGCATAGCAAGTCACGGCCTGCACAATTCTGCCTTCCAACAACATAGCCACAACAGCAGAAGCCTGCTAAGCACACGCATAACAGATTTCAGGAAAATGCTACTACAAGCTAAACCAAGCTGGATTTCAAGCTCAAGATCCGTACCTTGATTTCTGATTTTACCAACAGATTCTCAAAGGAACGTAGCAAGTCACGGCCTGCACAATTCTGCCTTCCAACAACGCAGACACAATAGCTGAAGCCTGCTAAGCACACGCATAATAGATTTCAGGAAAATGCTTCTACAAACTCACGGCCAACACACAACAAAACTCACGGCCAACTACAAAAGCTCACGGTTGGAATTATAAGTGTTCAAACCAACAACTTATCTCAACCATACAACTTCACAGGGGCTAAAATAAAGGCTAGGAACAAGATCCCATCACAATTTCGAAAGGCTACCTGAACGCACAACTCATGACCGAAAGATAGTAGCTTCTAGATTTAGCTCCAGCCCACGATAGCCTCCAAAAGTGGTATGAAATGAAAGAGCTTTTCGAGAGGAGTCCAATGCTACTTAGAACGTAACAAACGGTGATGGGAATCGATGAGAATTCTTCGGAGAAGTTCACGGTAAACAGTAACCGAAGGTTAGAAACGAAGAACGAAAGTTGAGAGAATTTTGCTAAGTATGGGATCTGATCAAAATAATCGAAGGCCAAAGCTGCTAATTTATACACGCAAGAAATCTGCTTAAAACTACCACCGACAGAAACAGATTTCTCCACAAGTCAATCAACGCGTGCGCTACATTGCTCAAAAGCCTAAAACACGCACAACAGATTCCACACTAAGCGCTCGCTCAAAACCGCGAAGAGATCTGAACAATAAAACTAAACGCTGGAATCTGGAACAAAACGCGCTGAAAGCTGATCGCTAAAACGATGCTGCACGCCACGGTGAAATTTGAAAGCTAACACAACGCTGGAGAAATCTGATACCAAAAATGCTACTCTCGCGGGGCAGACTTCATGCGCAACACAAGATACGCGGAAACAGATCTCAACACAATAGCGTCCAGATCTCACTAACACGCTGCGGCAGATCTCACAAATTATCGCAACAAATTTCTCCTGTTCACGCTCACTCAACTAATCTAGCGCACGCACAGATCTCACCTACAGTATGCAACGTCCAGATCTCACGAAACGACGGCGTTTAAACCTTGCGCTACCAACTACACGCTGCGACCAGATTTCTCAAGAAATCCGAACAGATTTCACCTCAAAACAGATTTCTCACAAAAATCAGATCTCATCAAAATTTCAGATTTCAAACTCGAAAAATCCAAAATTTCCAGAGTTGCTCTAAATGTGATTTCTGACCCGAAAAAGCAAATGAAACCTTCAAAAAGAAAGAACACCCAGAATTCCTCAAAAACTCGATTAATCCAACAATTAATCATTATTACTATTTCAGGTCTCACATTTCTCCCCCACTAAAAAGGATTTCGTCCCCGAAATCAAACGACAGCTCTGAAAATACAACTCAACAACAGTTTAACAAAACAGAAATTCGCCTAACACATGGCCAAGTGTTAGGATCAAGCGCTTACCACTAGGCCAAAAGCTATAGCTATTAGTCAAGGTGCAACTTTATTTCCTTATAATGTGGCAGCGCAGAGTGCACCTATTATGTGCGTTAGGATTGGGCTGTTAGGCCCATGAGTCAGGGGAGGTGTTGGGGAACCGTGGCGGATCCGGATCCCATCTCCCGGCGAGGCAGCGGAAAAATAAAATTAGGCCGGGAAACGTTCAATATAATTAAAAACTACTGCAAACTATGAACCATTCATAGGGCGTTTAGTCAGTTACCTTGCTGGCGACTTGCGCCTGGCTCCAACCGGAATTACAAGAAGACCGGCTCTTCACGGTAGGCGGCTGTAGATTCGTCAATCAGGTCCATGACCGAAAGGGAGACTCCTTCGTCAGCCTGCACTAGAAGGCCTGACGAGATCAGCGCGGACGGATTCTCCTCGAAAGGTTGGCCGGAACAAATTCCGGCGAGGGAGGCGGCGGCGGCGGCAACAAGCGGCGGCCGTGCGTGGGAGAAGAGGGAGAGGCGGCCGAGAGTTTAGTGTAGGGTTAGGGTGTGTGTAATCTGAATTACTTAGTTACAATAAAGCCATTAAGTCTAATTAAATATACTAGCAATGGACTTGGACCGGCCCAACGGGCCCGGGTCCAAATGACGATATCCATCGCTGCGACTTCATCGTAACTCCAATCGCCGATCAGATCGGACCGATCGACTCAGCACTCCCTGAAATCCTCCTCAAGTGCTCAACACATTGAGCTCAGTATCCGTGCGGGAATCTCGAATGCAGTACTTGTGTGACCCTCAATGGTTCAGGGATACAGCTAGCCGTGGGCCCACAACCATTGTGGCTCCGGAATCACAATTCCGGACTTGCCCAACGGATCATGGTAAGAGCGTCTAGCAACATCGCACCATGATCCCCTAGGTATCACTGATAGTGCCTGCAAGAACCAGTTGGTCGTGGTTAGCGTACAGTACGGTCCTTTCAATCCATATATCCCGATCAGATCAACGACCATTGGTAAATCGAGAGTCGCTATAGATCCGATAGCTATGCATGCATCTTGGAGATCGAATAGTAACATCACGAGTGTAACTAGGTAAACCCATTTACCTAAAACACTTCTAGTACTCTGGCCAGAGATTTATACACTATCGTCTCCTCAGACAACATAGGATATCAACGCATGTCTGCGAGCAGTGAATCCTCGACAACGATGCATAGACTCCTACATGCATCGGGGTCTCACCCAATCCCGCCGCCTAACGACCCCAAGTGAGTCGGCAAACGGGTCAAAGTGAGACGACTATCACGTAGAGTCTCAATGACGTTTTGAATCGTGAGGACTAATCAGTACAACCAAGACCTCGGACTTATCCACTCGACAAATGGTAACCACTTGGAAAGTCCGAACGAGGGTAGTTCGATAGATCACCAGGTCACTATCTATCTGCATGCTCAGAGCATCACAATGTTCCCTACCAATGAAACATGGTACTTCGCATCGCAGATACTAGTCTCAGGCTCAGGCGGCCTTATCCTCATTTTGACGGCCCAATCGACTAGGAACATGTTCAGAATACACAGTGACTATTAGATGTGTTTCATGATAGCCGTCATACCCACTATCACATCTAACATACACTATAGTGCATTCTAGGTCTTTACTCAACGCAATTGTTAATCATCATACAACACAATGAAAGTAAAGAATGCCATAAACAAATGCGAATATCATATACAAAGACTGTCATATACAAGAGTCAATAAACCCACACGCCACAAGTTGGCTAGTTGGGCATCTACTCTAACAGGAGGTGCGTGTCTAACTGCTAGTGCTGTCTCAATTTCCTTAGAGATCAGTCTTACCCTTCCCCTACCGTCGGCCCTATCCCCAGCAGAGATAGTATTACCCGTTAAGATCTGGCATCACACTTTTACAGCCCACATGGCCAACCAGATCAAGCGGCGCAACGTCAGCAGCTTGACGTACGAGAAATTCCCAGGAGGTCACCCATCCCAGTACTGCTCTCACCCTTGCACGCTTAACTCAACAATCCCAATTTCCTTAGAGATCAGTCTTACCCTTCCCCTACCGTCGGCCCTATCCCCAGCAGAGATAGTATTACCCGTTAAGATCTGGCATCACACTTTTACAGCCCACATGGCCAACCAGATCAAGCGGCGCAACGTCAGCAGCTTGACGTACGAGAACTTCCCAGGAGGTCACACATCCCAGTACTGCTCTCACCCTTGCACGCTTAACT
>KQ996155.1:21495-36949 GCA_001598015.1 Dorcoceras hygrometricum
CGTTGACAAACACAATCCCCCGAATCTGAATCAACTTGCACCACACGCCTGCTCCTGAGCTGCCTCACCTGCATTGGGAAAACTAGTGAGCCTAGGGGCTCAACAAGTAAAACTGAAGATAACAAAATCACATAAATGCAGTCATAACTGAAAACCGAAATCTCGCTACTGAAAGACAACTCAAAACTCAAATCTGAATTGCTTATACTGGATGATTTATGGTCTAGAGGCTCTCTGGTGGTCCTTGTGCATGAAGCATGTTAACTGATCAGTAACTCTCTGTGAAGGGATTACAATATTTCCATAATCCTGTCCCTTCCATGAAGGGATTAAGGTCCTACTGTAATCTTGTCTCTTCCTTGAGTGACTGGGTCCTCTATGCCATAACTTCTCAAATCTGAACTTTACTTTCTTTCTGAAATAGATTTATACTAGCTCTTGATCGAAAGTCGATCACTGAAATCTGGTAGATTCACTGCTATGAAACTCATTTTATTTAAAAAAACACTACTGAGTGTACAATTGGACTCGGAGCTGAGGACCAGCTGAAGAAATCAACTCGAGAGTGCAAAACAAACATGGTTCTAGGAAATCAGATTTCGTGAAAACAGATCTCTCTCGGGAAAACAGATGTCACTGGAAAACAGATCTCACTGGAAAACAGATCTCATGCGCAAAAGTCAGCTTTTGGTTATCTAAACAGATCTTAGGTGCGGTATAGGCATACAGATGTGAGCAACAGCTTTGGCTAAGGAACACGGCTTATGAATAGTAGAAACAGATCTTACTGAAAAAAAACAGATCTTATTGCGAAAATATTAACAGAAATCTTATAGCAAGTGTTTCAGATTTGGTAGATTACTCAGCTGTGAGCAACTCAACAACAGATTTGGTTAAGGACAAGTTACGCGTAGAAACATAAATACTGCTTTGACTCAGACAGATTCTAAACAAACTGGCTTCGCTTATCAAACCAGGACTTGGTCCCAATCTAACCAGCATTGCATATCCATTTAGATTCAATGTCCAGAGTCTTCAAAGTACTTAGGAAAAACGAGGACTTCTATTGGCTTTCTTACCTGGAATCTGTACAACTCAGTATATTTTTAAAAACACCATTGCTGGTTAAACTTTCTGGTGAGTTCCTCAAAACTACAGCATTAAAGCAGAGAATCCATAGCTCAACTCAAACATTAATTGAAACTAAAACAGGCAAGCATACACAGGAAACAACAAAACAATATATGTTTTCCAAATGCAGCAAGAATCAAATTTACTTGCCTGAAACGAACTACTGAACTTTGAAAGAACTAAAAGTTTTAGTTGCAACCAAAATGAATCCAGAGGCTTACGTAAATCATTTTATACAAGGGAGAATGATTGAGTAGTAGGTAAAAATACATGAGTAGGCATGGCTGCCGTGCCAACTCCTTTGTCCTTTTTAAAAGATTTGTTAAAAGTTCCCTACTACTATTTTGATTTATAAACTTACCACAACTTTTTACTAAAACATAGCTCCCATCCAAAAACTCATTTTTATTTTCGAAAGGAAACATTTTTGGATTATTTCAGGTTTGTGCTTGGGAGAAATCCTTCCGGAATCTTCTGGACGTTGCTTCAAATCTAAAAAAAGAAGGAATCAGATTTGATCTAGAATCTGAATGCTCAAAAATCTCAAAACAGCCCTTAGAAAAGAAAGGCTAATCAATTTGTGGTTCTATGGATTTTTGGGGCGCTACAAACTCGAACTGTGAACATTCGGTTCGACTCCCTCGATTGTGGTCTTATCATAATCCCGATCGATGATCAGATATCACCGATGTGCTCAGTTTACAAAACTGATCATTATGATGCAAAATCAAATTTTCGGACCACTAAATCTATATATGACAGGTTTTACTCTCATTAGCTAAATATGGAAGTCCTACTCCCTTAGCTACTTTTGGGAAGTCATACTCCCAACCTTACTCCTACTATACTCAACACTTTGAGTACCATATCCTTGTCTGCACGGGAATTGGTAAATCAGTACACTGTGTGACCCTCAATGGTTCAGGGATACATCTAGCCGTGGGCTCACAACTCACTGTGAATCAAAAAACACATTTTTCTGATCTACCAATCGGACCATGGTAAAGCGCCTAGCAACATCGCCCCATGATCCCCTAGGTATTACTGATAGTGCCTGCAAGAACCAGTCGGTCATGGTTAGCGTATAGTACGGTCCTTTCAACTCATATATCCCAATCGAATCAACGACCATTGGTAAATTGAGAGTCGTTAGGGATTCGATAGCCATGCATACATCTTGAAGATCAGAATAGCGATATCGCGAGTGCTACCAGGTAAACTCATTTACACTGAAGCACAAGAGTACTCTGGCAAGCCTCGGATTCTCCACTCGACAAATGGTAACCACTTGGAGAATCCGAACGAGGGTAGCTCGATAGTTCGCCAGGCAAACCATCCATCTGCATGCTCAGAACATCACAATGTTCCCTATCAATGAAACGTGGTACTTCACATCGCAGATTCTAGTCTCAAACTCGGGCGGCCTTATCCTCATTTTGACGGCCCAATCGACTAGGAACAAGCTCAGAATACACAGTGACTATTAGATGTGTTTCATGATAGCCATCATATCCACTATCACATCTAACATACACTATGGTGAATTCTAGGTCTTTATCCAACACAATTGTTAACATTATAAAATAATGATGATAAAGAATGTCATATATAAAATGTGAATTTCATAAACAAAGATTGTTTTACACAAAGAGTCATCAAAAGCCCACACGCCACAAGTTGGCTAGTTGGGCACCTACTCTAACACCAACAACCAGCTGGAACCAGTTTGGTTATCGCAACCCGGCTTCAATTCCTTGCTGAATCCTGCGTCTTATCATTCGATCTGGTTAAACCCTCTAAGTGCCGATTATCATCTGAATAACAAGTATATAGAGGGTAAATCGATCCTAACAAGTGGTATCAGAGCGGGTTGTTCTTGAATAGTGCATTTTCTTCGAAAAATGTTTTTAAACAGTTTATTAAAATATGCTCTGATATCCGTTCGAAAGCCTGTCTACACTACAAAATTTTAAGATTTTCAAAACTCGTGGCATATGGATAGGGGGGGATGTCTATTGAATTGCAGAGCGATTCTTGAAAGGAAAGAGCGGCAACATCTCTTCCGACGAGCTGACAGATTGCGCGAGGTCTGTGGACGCCAAGATCTCTAGGGCTAGGCGAGGCTAAGCCTTAGGGTAAAATGGAAGAGATTCCGTGGATTGAATCTTCTATCGCTCCTCTGGCCCGTATAAGAGAATTTTTGAGTAGCATAGACTTTATTTTTAAAATCTCATGCATACATGAAGTTTTCGAGAAAACTGTCTCCCTGTGCATAATGTTTTTATTTTGAAAATAAAATTATCCCATGATACGTTGAGGGGGAGTTTTGTTTTAAATACTGAGGGAGTAGACAAGTATTTACAAATTTTTGATTCCCACAAAAAGAGGGAGAAATATTTTTCAAGCACAAACATACGCGCATATGTTTATTCATATTTTGTGTAAATCAAAAAGGGGGAGATTGTTGGATCTGTTTTGCATATCAAAATCTAAGTTTTGATTCACACAAAATCTGTTACTATTGTACTAACGATTTAACTTAAGTGCGCAGGTTGAGCTGAAAAATGAAAACGCGATTTCGGAGGCCTAAACGAAGGAATTTGGCCAAAAAGTGGCTTGGCTCACTGTGTAGGAGTGAGTTTTACTCGTTGGACCGTTTCAGATGGGGTAGCACTTGTTTCATGCGATATGCAAGTTCATCCCAAACCTTGCATATTTTCATACTCGGTTCCCCAGCCGGATTATGAACCTGCAACAGAAGCGGGCTAGATGAAGAGAAATGTAGCAGCTCAGAAGCAAGCTGGATCAAAGCACTGATAGCAGATTGACTGAGAGCAGATAGCAGTGCAGATTGAGGAGTACCCCAATCTAGAACAGTAAGGGGACGCCCAAGCTGGTCTAGCATTGGACAACTTAGCTGGTA
The DNA here is from genome assembly GCA_001598015.1 of Dorcoceras hygrometricum. Lineage (NCBI taxonomy): Eukaryota > Viridiplantae > Streptophyta > Magnoliopsida > Lamiales > Gesneriaceae > Dorcoceras > Dorcoceras hygrometricum. The sequence continues at coordinate 25,550 of KQ996155.1, forward strand.
CAGTGAGGGGACGCCCGAGCTGATCCAGCTAAGGATAACCAGATTTCATAGTGGTCCTGTGAAAGAAGAAACCAGCTGGGAAGAAACTGGCTGGGAAACAAGCTCAGTGCAAACCAGCTCGGAGACCAGCTAGGGGGAAAACCAGCTCAGCAACCAACTGGTAGAGACCAGCCCAAAGTTCAGCAACCAGCTCAGAGAACAGAGACCAGCTCAGAGCAAAGCAGTTTGAACACAAGTATTGTGGAGATTGTATTGTGAAGTTCAAACTGATTTATTGTTTTGTCAAATACACTGTTCACAGAGCTCAGATGTCAGCAATGGTTGTTGCGGCACATTTAATGGAATGGAGCTTAAAGTCAACAAAGCCTGCAAAGTATTAAATGACAACGGACACAAGGTACATCTATGTCAGATCTTTTTCAGAAACCTTTTCAACGACTACACTTTTGTGTCCAACGGATAAACCCAGGCAGAGGCTTTATATACAGGCGCATTGAAACAGAAGAAAGATGCGAAAAACAGAGAGAGTAAATTTGTGCAAAGTCCAAACGAAAAATCAAGAAACGCACAACATAGAACCTGGGAAGACAATGAAAAACCAGCTCGATCTAGGAGCACTTCCCAGGGTGTGAGAGATTTAATCATTGAGAGACTGTGCTTACACTGTAAAATCTCACACACACACATTCACTCAGATTCAAGAGTTGAGCGAAAAATATTAGAGTGAATGTGATTCAATACTCTCCATTGTAGTCTTTGGACAGAGACGTTAAAAAACTTTCGCATTGAGACATTAAAGAAGTGTGTGTAGTCTTTGGACAAAGACGTTAAACAAGTCATTGTAGTCTTTCTCACTGAGGCAGTAAAGAAGTGAGTTAGTCACACGCAGCTTGCGGCTGGTGTGCAGTGGTGTGGCTAGGAGTTCTTGCGGCTGCAGGTCGTAGGAATGGATTGCAGCGAGGATCGTTGTAATCAAAGTCTTCTAGTGGATCCTTCTCGTTGCGGAAGAAGGGGAGACGTAGGAGATTGAGCTCCGAACTTCCATAAACAAATCAGCGTATCTTTCTTTACTGATTTCAGTACTTACATATTCACGCATTGCATATTACTCGAACGCATAAAACTGTTTAATCGAGCTTTCGAATTTAGAGTGCAGTTGAGTTACTCCCGCATGATTTATATTCATTACTCAATCTGTATCTCGGTGCACAAGTATTCAAGAACACTAAGCTATTGCAGCTCAATATAAGTTAACCAAATCGTTCGGCCGTGTATCGAGCTGGTGTCAGCATTCAGCTTGAATAAGCATGTTGAGCGCTTGCTTTGTATCGAGCTGGTTCCAACAACCAGCTGGAACCAGTTTGGTTATCACAACCCGGCTTCAATGCCTTGCTAAATCTTGCGTCTTATCATTCGATCTGATTACATCCCCTAAGTGCTGATTATCATATGAATAACAAGTACATAAATCGATCCTAACATGGATTCTAGACCCGGCGCGTATCCATGTACCAAGCCTCCGGGTTTGGGATTTGTCAATCCGAATCCAGCGTTTAGGACCTGGTATCGGCCCATGGCCAGGTCTAGTTCAGACTCACGAGGTGAGAATAGGGGCAGGGTCAGGCTTGCAGAAGGTCAGGATAATTGCCAACGTAATTAGTCATCGTTTTAAAATCGTTAACGCAATCTTATCTCTCTCTCGCTAGGTTGCGCAACACCGGCCAATCGCAGATGGGGCGTGCGAAGACTCAAACTTTCAAGGGACAATTCTCCCTTGGTTCGTGCTGTCTGTTTTTTTCGTTTCTTGAAGATTTTGTTTGATTTAATGATGATTATCTTGATTCATTGCAGAGGAGAGAGTGCAAGAATCACAGGACATTATTGCCAAATATCCCGATCGACTCCCTGTAAGTGAAGTTCTCAAGTTTGATAAACCTTAACAAATAGATCATTTATCTTTGTAGTTTTTGGATTTTTCCTTGATAGTTTTGGATCCGAGGTGAATTATGTCTTAGATTGCAGATTTTTTTCCTGATTCTATTTGTTGTCCTCGAGCTGTGGCCTAGCTTGAGCTTATAAAGGTTCATTTTTGGATGGTTGATATTAGGAGTGGCGAATACGTACTCGAGATGTAAACAAGTTTTGGGTGCTAATAGTGTGATGACTGATGAGGTGTGTGATATGTATCCTGGAGGTGGGGAGGCAGACGGGAGACGAAGTGGCAGTGTTTTTTTTGTTAAGTTTGTGGTTTGGGTAGCCTTAGATTAACTTGATTGAATAACCCTAATGAACTTCATCTTGACATCGACATTATCCAAAAGCTGAAAATTTTATTCGAATTAGTTTCGGGTGTCTGGCAAGCGTTTTGATTATATATTGTGCTCAGAATTCTGTTGTATCTTTTGTACCGAGAAAGTTGAATATGCTCAAGATCTTCAGTAGACAAAATTTTTCTGTGGCAACACTTGTTTATAATTATGCAGGACATTTTATTTATGAAGGTTGAAGAAAACTCTTAAAGAAAGCAAGCAAACCTGTTATATAAAAACTGGTGGATAATCTTATATCTTTAGCTACTGATAGTCGCTTACATTTTACTTTGAGTCTAGCTATGCGTGTGTCTCTGCCATAAGTTACTTGTGGGGATTGTTGCAGGTGGTCGTTGAAAGGTATGAGAAAACTGATCTCCCTGCGATGGAGAAGAAGAAGTAAGGCTTTCTCTGTACCGGTTATAAGTCAATGTAGTTTTTCCCTTAGTGTTTAAAGTAGCTGATATCTTTCTTTTCTTTTAGTCTCGTTCTTAACTTTATCCCTTCATGCACAAATCTAATGCATATTTAGTGGTCTCAAGTATATAGCAGTGACAGATGATATTTTTGTCTCTGTTTATATCAATCTATATGTGTTTTCGGTCAACAGGTCAAAAACGATGAAATAAACGAGAAATTTTTTATAGGTTGATTATCTGCATTATGCTTGTACTGGTATGCAGTGGCACTAAGCTCCAGCTGTGTATTTATTCACTCCCACTCCCTTCAATAGTCTCGTGGTCATCACTTTATCCTTGTTGACATACATACTTTTCTGTCCAATGTAATAGTGAGCTTGCTACCTGAGCTACTCTGTCCCATTTCGAACTAATTGGTTTGTCCCAGAACCCACCACAAGCATCAATTCTCTGTAGCAGAAGAGACTAATTCATGCTATTCCATGGTTTTTTATGATATTGTGCAATTTTTTAACATGTTTTCTCTTTGAGTGAGAAAGTCACTTGTTCATTGCCCGGCTCATACTAGTAAAAAAAGTTGCAAACTAAGAACATGATAATTAAAAAAAGTTGCAAACTAAGAACATGATAATATCTCCCACTGGATAACATTTATCAACTCTACTAGCTACTAATTTTCTTCTGAGGTTTCTGATGAGAGTACAAAAAGATAAGGTGGTCAGAAAAGGTGATATTTGAGATCTTTTGCAAGCAGATTCCTGGTACCTCGTGACATGTCCGTTGGCCAATTCATTCACATTCTGAGCGGCAGGCTTCGTCTGGCTCCTGGCAAAGCTCTCTTTGTGTTTGTGCAGAATACATTGCCGCAAACATGTAAATTGAATATCAATTACAACTACATCTTGTGTAATAGAAAATGGTTAAATTCCTGCCCTGGGGTAGTATGAAAATTGACTGTTTCATTGTGCAGCAACCTTGATGGAGTCATTTTATGATGCATCCAAGGATGAAGATGGGTTCTTGTACATGTGCTACAGCAGCGAGAAAACCTTCGGTGCTTATCCTGAATAATTATTTTCTTCTTATTTTGTTATTTGGTGCGCAAAACGTGCATGTATTCAAGTTGTTCTCCTCCCTTGTGATATGAAATAAATACAATATACATAAATAATTCGCCGATGTGTAATATATTCTTACCTTTCATGAGATGCCACAGGAATAAGGATTTTAGTTTGTAAGTTTATACATTGATCTGGATATAAGGTGGAAGGTGGGCCAAAATACTGTCGTAGTGGAGTAATAATATATCGTTTTTCTCACAGTATAGTATATTATTGATAATCATATCATATCTCATGTTCGATCGAAAGTATTATCTATCTTACATCTATCACATGATTATATATTTATATCACATTAATCAAATATTTAATTATTTATTTCATTTCAATCAAATCATTAATATAAAATTAAAATATGATCGTTTTCTTTTTTATTATATTTATTAGTTTTTACAAAGACTAAAAATATAATTTAACATTTTATTTCAGCTTTAATCTATCAAATCAAATATGTTACTATTATAAAACATTATTCTCTATCCAACTTAATCTTTTATAATCAAATTATTTATTATTAATCTTATTATATCGTATCTTATCCGCGGTACAAACTATATCTAAGTGTAGAAAGAGTTACATATAGGCTTATATAAAAACTAATAATATTCATATATCTTTTCAAAGAGTTTAATCATACATTTCAGGTAATATTTTTATGTACATATGATATTTTCTATCGCATATTTGTTATAAAAAGTTCGGATACAATCGATGCTCTCATATTTGATAATGGGTAATCTTAGAGTTAAAAAGCATAGTAAAATGTTCTATTTGCCCTTAAATTATTTGTTGTTTAAATTAATTGTGCGGACATTTTATGAAAATTGTGAGTGAGTGCAAATAATTAGGGAGTCTTCAAGTCTATAAACGTGTACATCGTACTCATTTGTTGAAGATTCATGGTCTACAATAACTATAAATTAAAATAGATGAAGAATATAGCTTGCCGAAATATGTTCATTTATATTTACAAAATATACTAAAATCAAAATATATATTCTTCCGGTCAATTAGGTGATCAGTAATTGTTGGATCTGTGTAACAAATCAGATCTGGATTTTGATGAACATAAAACATGTGCTTATGCTACTGACTATCTACACGAGTGCGCAAGTCTAAGCTATAGCAGATCAGATCGGGCAAGAGTTGCGAGCTGATGCAGTGCGCAGTATAAACAAAGAGAGCAGTTCAGAACAAGGACAAAGCATATTAGATGGCCTCATCTACCGATGTACGATGAAAGGACAACAAAGACACATTGTCAGAAACTTTACAGAAGTTTTTCAACTGCTAGGAACATGTGTCCAATGGTAACATCAGCACATATGCTATATATATCGAGAGCTGAACTGATGAAAGAGGAAGTGCGACGAGAGAGACGAAAAACCTGAAAAACATTCAAGAGCTGGTACACACAAAGTGTACAAGCTAAGAGCTGGTGTCCAGGTGTGAGCTGGTGCACAGCCGAGAGCTTAAACTCAGAATCACTATAGTCGATTGTACAACTTAGGATTAGGATAAAGATATCAGCTTAGGAAAAAGCACTTCCCAGTGTGTAAGATTTAATATTTGAGAGAGTGTGAATGGTTCGAAAACTGGTACCGTGAGCTCTAACAGCTCAGGCACCAATTCATAGATCGAAAATGCAGATTGCATGATGTTAAAAATGGCTTAAAAGATACAACACGCAAGCATACGTGCCTAAGCTGAATCAGCACGGAGCAGCACTGCGTTCTGAACAGATCGCGAGTGATCTGAACCATGAAAACATGAGCTGCAATAGCTCTGATTCTTGAAAGATTTTAGCACCGAGAAGTGTTAGAGTAGGTGTCCAACTAGCCAACTTGTGGCATGTGGGTTCTTGTTGACTCTATGTAAACGATCTTTATTTATGAAATTCGTATATTTACGGCATTCTTTATCTTCATTATGATGATTACAAATTGTGGATAAAGACCTTGAATGCACTATAGTGTATGGTAGATGTGATAGTGGATTTGATGGCTATCATGAAAACACATCTAATAGTCACTGTGTGTTCTAAACAAGTTCCTAGTCGATTGAGCCATCCTAAAGAGGATAAGAGCCGCCCGAGTTTGAGACGAGCATCTGCGATGCAAAGTACCACGTTTCATTGTAGGGAACATTGTGATGTTCTAAGCATGCAGATGGATAGTGACCTGACGATCTATCGAGCTACCCTCGTTCGGACTTTCCAAGTGGTTATCATTTGTCGAGTGGATTAAGTCCGAGGTCTTGGTTGTGAAGATTAGTCCTTATTACTCGAAACATCATTGAGACTCTACATGATAGGTGACTCACTTTGACCCGTTTACCGACTCCGTTGGGGTTATCAGGTGGCGAGATTGGGTGAGGTTCTGATGCATGTAGGAATCAATGTTTCATTGTCGAGGATTCACCGCTCGCCCTTATGCGTGATATCCTATGCTATCTGAGGAGATAATAGTGTTACAAATCTCTGCCAGAGTACTAGATGTGTTTTAGGTAATGTGTTTAGCTAGTAGCGCATGCGATGTCAGTATTTGATCTCTATATGTATGCATGGCTATCGAATCTCTAGCGACTCTCCATTTACCAATGTTGGGATCTGTTTTCTACATATCAGAATCTAAGTTTTTGTGACGCCCGAACCCACGGAAATCACGAATTGGGGTAAATAAAAATTTTCGAAATAAAAGAAGGCTAAAGGATAATTTGTTATAAGCTGTATTTCTTATAACTTAAAAGAAATCAAAACACAAGACAACTCAAAGACTAGCAGATACTTATTTACGCGCTAACTACTGAAGACATTTGCGGAAAACAGTTTTCATTGATAATTGCAATTGCGATTTACAACACCTGAATTTCTACATGAATAAACAGCTGTTGTAATTGATTTCAATACAGTACTTCTAAGATACAAAACAACGACTGCTACGACACGGAATACGTTGGTCATTGACAAACACACATCACCCAGCAGCTGATTTCAAGTTTCACCTTCTGTTCGTTCTCCAGCTGTCGCACATGCACCAATTTAAAAGCTAGTGAGCCTAAAGGCTCAGCAAGTAAAACCTGAATAATAACAATTTCATTTAACGCAGGCAGACATCTGAACATACATAAACACTTCATAAACATTTCTTTCTTTAAACGTGGAGACAGGGGATAATAGCCCAGATCTCATCATCAATATCTTTTCTTTAGATTTATGGCATATAAGCTCCTCATGGTCCGTGTTGCACTTTGATCAAAATGACTTCCGATATCAGTTTTAGCATATAGCTCATATGAAAGGGCAGTCGACATCTAGACAACTGCTCACCCTTCTTCTTGGTGACCGTCAACTATCTATGCCATAATCTTAAAATAAACTTTGGTTCCATTAACATCCTTTCTTTCTTTGAAATTTCTTAAACATCATCGGGTTCCATAATTTAAAACTCTCGCTTCCCTTTTTTAAAACTTTACTGTATCGAATTCGACTTTAGAAAACATAACATTGAAATGAGACCAGTCGCAAGAGAAACCAGTCGCAAGGAATAGGAACCGATCGTAAGAAAATGGAACAGTACTTATGAAACAAAACAGATTTCTACTGTTCGCAAATATCGCTAAACGAAACCAGCTGGAATGAACAGAAACCAGCTGCGAGGTCTTTTACTAAAACAACGTATTAAATGAAACGATGTCGTTGAAGTAAGTAACAGATATGGTGACGTAAGACTAACTGCTGATATTTTATAACTTAAGGGAACGACGTCGTTAGCGCATCAACCAGCCGTAAGGAAAAACGTTAAACAACCAGTCACAAGAAAAGCGCTAACATCTATAAAACCAGACGCAATGAACAATATATCTGCTGGTTTTATGAAAACAACGCAACTGCTGAATTTAACAACGAAATGCATCTGCTAGTGAACAGTGCATCTACTGGAATTTATGAAAACAACACAGCTGCTGAAATTTGGCTTTACATTATAACATCAAAACAACAACTATGCTATCAGTCGTTGCCTATCAAACCATACTTTATAATGATTCAACTAGCAACTACCGATTACATCGTTATCAAATCCTGATATTATAATTACTGTAAGGAAGAACATTCATAATCGTTCTGGGAATAAACTCAAATCCTCAGTACTTTTAAAACATCTTAAACTTCCTGGAAAACATTTTGGAAGCATCATAAACATCAAAACATCATTTTCGAACCCATCTTCTTTCCTTTGAACATGTATAAAATCATTTTAAACATAAACTTCAACATAATTTAAACATACAGGCAAGCAGATCCATAAAAACATCAATACATGCTTCAAATGGTGTAGCAAGGGATCAGCTTTTACTTGCCTTAAACAAAGCTTTGAGAGAGCAACCGATTCCTGCAGAATTCTTTTCCTTAAGCAACGCACGAACTCTTCTGGAAATATTTTGAAGAACACCTCAAGATTTTTCTTTGCAAATGATAAAGATCTTACTTTGAAAACAGGTTTTTATATGAAAGGGATTAGTGGCAAGCTACTTGTAAAATTAAGCATGACACACTTATAAAATTTAGTAAAATTCCCTTCATATCATTTTAAATTTGTAAAACACCAAACCTTTTTCGAAAGAAATCATTTGTCCTCAAAATATTTTTCAATCGATTTAAAACCAGCTCGTGCATCACTTTTGGGAGTCATCTGCTGGAACCAGCCGCAATGCATTTTATGTTCTGAAATCAATGAATCAGCAAATACACAACATTTAAAATTGCCATTTTGGCCCATGATATTAATAAAATGCATAAATGTGGTCCTATGGATTTTGGGGCGTTACAGTTTTGATTCACACAAAATCTGTTACTATTGTTAGAGTAAATGCCCAACTAGCCAACTTGTGGCGTGTGGGTTTTATAGACTCTTGTATATGACAATCTTTATTTATGAAATACGCATTTATTTATGGAATTCTTTATTTTCATTATGTTATATAATGTTAACAATTGCGTTGGATAAAGACCTAGAATGCTGTTAGAGTAGATGCCCAACTAGCCAACTTATGGCGTGTGGGTTCATAGACTCTTGTATGAAACGATCTTTATATATGACATTCGCATTTATTTATGGCATTCTTTACTTTCATTGTGTTGTATGATGATTAACAATTGCGTTGAGTAAAGACCTAGAATGAACTATAGTGTATGTTAGATGTGATAGTGGGTATGACGGCTATCATGAAACACATCTAATAGTCACTGTGTATTCTGAACACGTTCCTAGTCGATTGGGCCGTCAAAATGAGGATAAGGCCGCCCGAGCTTGAGACTAGTATCTGCGATGCGAAGTACCATGTTTCATTGGTAGGGAACATTGTGATGTTCTGAGCATGCAGATAGATAGTAACCCGGTGATCTATCGAACTACCCTCGTTCGGACTTTCCAAGTGGTTACCATTTGTCGAGTGGATAAGTCCGAGGTTTTGGTTGTACTGATTAGTCCTCACGACTCGAAACGTCGTTGAGACTCTACATGATAGGCGTCTCACTTTGACCCGTTTGTCGACTCACTTGGGGTCGTTAGCCGGCGGGATTGGGTGATGCCCCGATGCATGTAGGAGTCGATGCATCGTTGTCGAGGATTAACCGCTCGCAGACATGCGTGGATATCCTATGTTATCTGAGGAGACGATAGTGTATAAATCTCTGGCCAGAGTACTAGGAGTGTTTTAGATAAATGGGTTTACCTAGTTACACTCGTGATGTCACTAGTCGATCTCCAAGATGTATGCATAGCTATCGGATCTATAACGACTCTCGATTTACCAATGGTCGTTGATCTGATCGGGATATGTGGATTGAAAGGACCGTACTGTACGCTAACCACGACCAACTGGTTCTTGCAGGCACTATCAGTGATACCTAGGGGACCATGAGGCGATGTTGCTAGACGCTCTTACCATGATCCGATGGGCAAGTCCGAAATTGTGATTCCGGAGCCACAATGGTTGTGGGCCCACGGCTAGCTGTATCTCTGAACCATTGAGGGTCACAAAAGTACTGGATTCGAGATTCCCACACGGATACTGAGCTCAATGTGTTGAGCATAGGAGGAGGATTTTGGAAGTGCGACTTCCTAAAAGTCAACAGGGGTCAAATCGTGATTTCCGCTGTTGAGGGGCCAAACGGTCATTTCGCACTGGGGTTCTGAAAAATGGTTTTTCAGATCATAATATTCAGTTTTGGAAACTGAATCGATCGGTTCGATCTGATCGTCGATCGAAGTTATGATGAAACCGCAATGAATTAAACGAACCGAATGTTCACATGGACCTGGGTATGACCCAAGTCCATTGGGCCGGTTCAAGCCCATTTAGCAACTTAATTTAATTAAGATGACTTAGGGCTTTGATCATTGTAAGACATCACAATTAACCCTAGTCTCCATCATTAAAAGCCACCGCCCCCTCCTCCACAAAACCTCACGCACGGCCGTCGCTTGTCGCCGCCGCCGCCGCCTCCCTCCCCAGAATTTGTTTCGGCCAACCTTTCGAGGAGAATCCGTCCGCGCTGATCTCGTCAGGCCTTCTAGTGCAGGCTGACGAAGGAGTCTCCCTTCCGGTCGTGGACCTGATTGACGAATCTACAGCCGCCTACCGTGAAGAGCCGGTCTTCTTGTAATTCCGGTTGGAGCCAGGCGCAAGTCGCCAGCAAGGTTACTGACTAAAAGCCCTATGAATGGTTCATAGTTTGCAATTGTTTCAATTGTATTGAACGTTTCCCGACCTAATTTTATTCTTACGCTGCCTCACCGGGAGACGGGATCCGGATCCACCACGGTTCACCAACAGTGGTATCAGAGCTATGGCTCGGATCCTTCAATACAATTGTTGCCATAATTGTATATAATCTTGAAATTGCAGATCAAACAAACAAAGTTTTGCACGCCGGCCACGGCGCCGCCGCACATGGCGGCGCCACCTACCTTGCCCGCGCGCACATGCGCGCACGATTGTATGCGCGCTTGCCGCACATCGCGGCTGGGTGGGCGGGCGGTGCCTGCCGCTGGACACACGTGATGGCTGGACGACGATTGCTGGTTGGCCAGCAGCCCATGCGCAATTGGTTGCCCGATTGATTGGGCGCTGTTCCGCGCGATGACTTGCGCGCTTGCCGTGCATAGCGGCCATCTCATGGCCGACCGAGAATTGTTGCTCCGCGCACAGGTTGCGCTAATCGGCCGACGGTGGCTGTTGATTCGCTCGACTGGATACGCCACTGGTTGGCGCATCGCGCGCCATGCGCCGCAAGCGTTGCGGCAAGCGTGCGGCCGAGCGCCGCACGCAACATGGTGGCGGCGGCGGCCGCGCTTGCCGTGCATAGCGGCCATCTCATGGCCGACCGAGAATTGTTGCTCCGCGCACAGGTTGCGCTAATCGGCCGACGGTGGCTGTTGATTCGCTCGACTGGATACGCCACTGGTTGGCGCATCGCGCGCCATGCGCCGCAAGCGTTGCGGCAAGCGTGCGGCCGAGCGCCGCACGCAACATGGTGGCGGCGGCGGC
>KQ996155.1:66909-90565 GCA_001598015.1 Dorcoceras hygrometricum
CCGTTTGGATAAGGAATTTCGTCCAAGAGTTGGGCGTCATTCCTAATGGAGTTGGTCCAGTCCCGGTGTACTGCGACAATACGGGTGCCGTTGCGCAAGCAAAGGAGCCTAGGTCTCACCAAAGATCCAAACATATACTGAGGAAATACCACATAATCCGGGATATTGTGGCTAGAGGTGACATAGCAGTTGAGAGAGTCGCCTCTGCGGACAACGTTGCTGATCCACTTACGAATCCCTTTCCAGGACCGTTGTTTGAAAAACATCGCGAAACAATGGGACTGCGTCTGATGAGTAGCTGGATTTAGGGCAAGTGGGAGATTGTTAGAGTAGATGCCCAACTAGCCAACTTGTGGCGTGTGGGTTCATAGAATCTTGTATGAAACGATCTTTATATATGACATTCGCATTTATTTGTGGCATTCTTTACTTTCATTGTGTTGTATGATGATTAACAATTGCGTTGAGTAAAGACCTAGAATGTACTATAGTGTATGTTAGATGTGATAGTGGGTATGACGGCTATCATGAAACACATCTAATAGTCCCTGTGTATTCTGAACACGTTCCTAGTCGATTGGACCGTCAAAATGAGGATAAGGCCGCCCGAGCTTGAGACTAGTATCTGCGATGCGAAGTACCATGTTTCATTGGTAGGGAACATTGTGATGTTCTGAGCATGCAGATAGATAGTAACCTGGTGATCTATCGAACTACCCTCGTTCGGACTTTCCAAGTGGTTACCATTTGTCGAGTGGATAAGTCCGAGGTCTTGGTTGTACTGATTAGTTCTCACGACTCGAAACTTCGTTGAGACTCTACATGATAGGCGTCTCACTTTGACCCGTTTGCTGACTCACTTGGGTCGTTAGGCGGCGGGATTGGGTGAGGCCCCGATGCATGTAGGAGTCGATGCATCATTGTCGAGGATTCACCGCTCGCAGACATGCGTGGATATCCTATGATCTCTGAGGAGACGATAGTTTATAAATCTCTGGCCAGAGTACTAGAAGTGTTTTAGATAAATGGGTTTACCTAGTTACACTCGCGATGTCACTAGTCGATCTCCAAGATGTATGCATAGCTATCGGATCTATAACGACTCTCGATTTACCAATGGTCGTTGATCTGATCGGGATATATGGATTGAAAGGACCGTACTGTACGCTAACCTCGACCAACTGGTTCTTGCAGGCACTATCAGTGATACCTAGGGGATCATTGGGAGATGTTGCTAGACGCTCTTACCATGATCCGATGGGCAAGTCCGGAATTGTGATTCCGTAGCCACAATGTTTGTGGGCCCACGTCTAGCTGTATCCCTGAACCATTGAGGGTCACACAAGTACTGGATTCAAGATTCCCACACGGATACTGAGCTCAATGTGTTGAGCATAGGAGGAGGATTTTGGAAGTGCGACTTCCTAAAAGTCAACAGGGGTCAAATCGTGATTTCCGCTGTTGAGGGGCAAAACGGTCATTTTGCACTGGGGTTCTGAAAAATGGTTTTTCAGATCATAATATTCAGTTTTGGAAACTGAATCGATCGGTGCGATCTGATCGTCGATCGGAGTTATGATGAAATCGCAATGAATTAAACGAACCGAATGTTCACATGGACCTGGGTATGACCCAAGTCCATTGGGCCAGTTCAAGCCCATCTAGCAACTTAATTTAATTAAGATGACTTAGGGCTTTGATCATTGTAAGACATCACAATTAACCCTAGTCTCCATCACTAAAAGCCGTCGCCCCCTCCTCCACAAAACCTCACGCACGATCGCCGCTTGTCGCCGCCGCCGCCGCCTCCCTCGCCGGAATTTGTTCCGGTCAACCTTTCGAGGAGAATCCGTCCGCGCTGATCTCATCAGGCCTTCTAGTGCAGGCTGACGAAGGAGTCTCCCTTCCGGTCGTGGACCTGATTGACGAATCTACAGCCGCCTACCGTGAAGAGCCGGTCTTCTTGTAATTCCGGTTGGAGCCAGGCGCATGTCGCCAGCAAGGTAACTGACTAAACGCCCTATGAATGGTTCATAGTTTGCAATTGTTTCAATTGTATTGAAAGTTTCCCGGCCTAATTTTATTCTTCCGCTGCCTCGCCGGGAGACGGGATCCGGATCCTCCATGGTTCCCCAACAAATGCACCATAGTGTATGTTAGATGTGATAGTGGATATGATGGCTATCATGAAACACATCTAATAGTCACTGTGCATTCTAAATTCGTTCCTAGTCGATTGGGCCGTCAAAATGAGGATAAGGCCGCCCGAGCTTGAGACTAGCATCTACGATGCGAAGTACCATGTTTCATTGGTAGGGAACATTGTGATGTTCTGAGCATGCAGATGGATAGTGACCTGGTGATCTATAGAACTACCCTCGTTCGGACTTTCCAAGTGGTTCCCATTTGTTGAGTGGATAAGTCCGAGGTCTTGGTTGTACTGATTAGTCCTCACTACTCGAAACGTCATTGAGACTCTACATGATAGGCGCCTCACTTTGACCCGTTTGCCGACTCCTTTGGAGTCATTAGGCGGCGGGATTGGGTGAGGTCCTGATGCATGTAGGAGTCGATGCTTCGTTGTCGAGGATTCACCGCTCGCTCTCATGCGTGGATATCCTATGCTATTTGAGGGGATAATAGTGTATAAAACTCTGGCCAGAGTACTGGATGTGTTTTAGGTAAATTGGTTTACCTAGTTACACTCGCGATGTCACTATTCGATCTCCAAGATGTATGCATAGCTATCGGATCTATAGCGACTCTCGATTTACCAATGGTCGTTGATCTGATCGGGATATATGTGTTGAAAGGACCGTACTGTACGCTAACAACGACCAACTGGTTCTTGCAGGCACTATCAGTGATACCTAGGGGATCATGGGGCGATGTTGCTAGGCGCTTTACCATGATCCGATGGGCAAGTCCGAAATTGTGATTTCGGAGCCACAATGGTTGTGGGCCCACGGCTAGCTGTATTCCTGAACCATTGAGGGTCACACAAGTACTGGATTCATGATTCCCGCACGGAAACCGAGCTCAATGTGTTTAGCATATGAGGAGAATTTTAGGGAGTGCGACTTCCTAAAAGTCAACAGGGGTCAAATTGCGATTTTCCACTGTTGAGGGGCAAAACTGTCATTTTGGACTAAGTAATCTGAAAAATTGTTTTCGCATCATAATACTCAGTTTTGGAAACTGTGTAGATCGGTCCGATCAGATCTTCGATCGGAGTTATGATGAAGTCACGCTGATAGAGATGAACCAAATGTTCATACGTTGGACGGGGCCCGCCCCAGGTCCAATGGGCCGGTTCAAGTCCATCACACCTATACTTAGTCTTGAGCCTAGGGTTGTATGATATAACTCAACTCACACAAACCCTAGACCCCCCTAGTTGGCCACCGCCCCCTCCTCTCCAAGCCTCACGCACGGCCTCCGCCCACCGCCGCGCCTCCGCCGCGCCGCCGTCGTCCGTTTGTCGTGTGATCGGACTTGTTTCGATCACCACGACGAGGAGATTCCGTCTGTGGCAAAATCCGCCAGATCTTATAGTGCAGATTGACGGAGGAAGATTGATTCCGGTCGTGGACCTGATTGACGATCTACCACCGCCTACCGTTTGAAGTGCCGGTTTCCTCGTGAAACTGGTCGAAGCCAGGCGCCTAGACGCCAGCAAGGTAGCAATTCGAAAAACGCCCTATGAAAGTTTATTGATTGTTTTTAATGTATTGAACGTTTCTCGGGGCAACTTTTAACTTCCGCTGCGCCCCCGGGAAACGGGATCCGGATCCGCCATTGTATGCCAACAACTATTTGACTAACGACTTTCATGATATGTGCAGTGCACTTGATTGAGGAAACAGGAAGATATCCAAACTGGAACAGTCAGGGGACGCCCAAGCTAGTCGAGTTAAAGATATCTTTGCTGGAACAGTAAGGGGACGCCCGAGCTGGAACAACACTGTCTTTACCAGGTTGTAGAAGACTTCAAGATGGTTCACTAGCTTAGCAAAGCAGAAGGCAGTTCAAGCGCAGAATCAAGCAGTTAAAGTGCAGTGAATGAAGCACATAATTGTTCAAGAGCAGATCAAGTGCAGCGCACAAGGGCAGTGATTGAGTGTGAAGCCAGGTACAAGCGCAGTGATCGAGTGTAGATCCGATCACAAGCTGGGTACAATATACCTTGCTGAACAACCAGCTGAAGGACCAGCTGGGAGGTAAGCTAGGACATAAGAGCTGTTCTAATAAGAAAACAGATTGGCTCGAGGTGATCCCCAAGGACGAGGAAGAATCTGCATGCTGGGGGCACTCCGACAATCTCTGTAAAACCAAGCTGGCATACCCAAGAAACCAGCTTGGAGAACAGCTCAAATGAAGAATTTACTCAGATATAGGGAGCAGATTAGAAACCAGCTGGTTAAGGACAAACCAGCTGGATAAACTGATCAAGAGCTGATCCAAGAAGAAAGGATTCTATCTAGCAAAGTCATGAACAGTAATAAAATGGGGAAGAAATTTGCTAGATGGAGGAACTCGAAGCTCTGAAGATGATGAAGATCAGCTCAAGATCAAATGACAAGAGCAAATTAGAAAATTGCTCAAGAGCGGTTGCAAATGAGAGGAGAAGAAGAGAGCTCTGAACGGATTGAAGAAGCAACCAGATCGAACAAGACCAGCTCAGTGCAGACAAGAATGATGAACAAGCTGGCAAGCTGGTTAAAGTCAAACCAGCTCAGATAGCATGGCAGATGCTATAATATCTACGAGCAAGAAGATTCGAATACAATGCTATACGACAAACACTGTCTAGTATTCAAATCGACTTGTTTGTATTTTCTTCTCAGAACAGTGCTCACGTGATTAAAGTGAAGAAAATCCTGCGATGCATTTATTAACAAAGGACCCAAAGTACAACAGTGTCATAAGACCTTTCAACGTCTACTACTTTGTGTCCAACGGACAAATTTCCATGCCAGGCTATAAAACAGAGCACAAGCAGCAGTTGAAGGAGTGCTGAGAAGAGCGAAGTCGAGACAGTGTTTTGCGAACCAAAATGTAAACATCAGAAGAACGCACAACACTGAACCTGGGAAGACAATGAAAAATTAGCTCGCACAATAGCACTTCCTAGTGTGTGAGATTTAATACTTGAGAGATTGAGCATACACTGTAAATCTCACACATGATTCACTCACATATACTTTGAGAGAGCTGATTATATTAGCGGAGTGATTCAAGTCAATCGACTTCCATTGTAGTTTTTGGACAGAGACGTTAAACAAGTCTAGTTGTCTTTCGCACTGAGACGTTAAAGAAGTGTGTGTTGTCTTTCGCACTGAGACGTTAGAGAAGTGTGTGTATCCTTTCTCACTGAGGCGTTAAAGAAGTGTTGTTAGTCACACAACTTGCGGGCTTAGTGTGTAGTGGTTTATGCTAGGAGTTCTTGCGGCTGCAGGTCGTAGGAGTGGGTTGCAGCGAGAGTCGTTGTAATCAAAGTCTTCTAGTGGATCCTTCCCGTTGCGGAAGAAGGGGAGATGTGTGAGAGTTTGCTTCGAACTTCCATAAACAAATCAGCGTATTTTATTTACAGCTTTCAGTACTTACATTCATACACATTGTATATTTATAACTGCTCATAAAACCGTTTAAATAAGCTTTCGAATTTAAGAGCGCAGTTTGAGTTATTTCCGCATGATTTTACCTCATTACTCAATCTGTATCTAAATGCACAATTATTCAAGAACACTGAGCTATGGCATCTCAAGCAATAAATAATCAGATCGCTTTTTCATTGATCTGGTTTCAACAACCAGCTAGAACCAGGCTCTTGCACTGTGCTGGTTTACCGCCGAGCTGGTCATACACAAAAGCAATTTAGTTTCAGCATCCAGCTGGAACCTGCTTAGTGACGGTAGTCTGATTTCAGCGTCCAGCTGAATCCAGCGTCTTTCACTAGATCTGGTTATTCCCTCTAAGTGTTGGTTATTGACCAAATAACGTCCTAATACACTGACAAAGGGTAAAATCGATCCTAACAATTGGTATCAGAGCAGGTTGTTCTTGAATAGTGCATTTTCTTCGAAATATTTTTAAACAGTTTTAATATCATGTATGATCTGATTGTTCGAAAGCCTGTCCTTGCTACAAAATTTTTAAGTTTTGTCAAAACTCATAGCATATGGATAGGGGGATGAATGTCTATTGAATTGCAGAGCGATTTCTCGAAAGGAAAGAGCGGCAACATCTCTTCTGACGAGCTGACAGATTGCGCGAGGTCTGTGGACACCAAGATCTCTAGGGCTGGGCGAGGCTAAGCCTTAGGGAAAAATGGAAGAGATTCTGTGAATTGAATCTTCTATTGCTCCTTTGGTCTATATGAATGAGACTTCTTTGAGTAGCATAGACTCTGTTTTCAAATCTCATGCATACATAATGTTTTCTACAAACTGTCTTCCTGTGCATAATATTTTTATTTCGAAAATAAAAATTACCCCATTATCTGTTGAGGGGGAGTTTTGTTTTAACTATCAAGGGAGAGACAAGATTTCAAGCCCTTTTTTGATTCCCACAAAAGGGGGAGAAATATTTTCAAACGCAAACATGTCTGCATATGTTTATCCAGATTTTGTGTAAATAAAAAAGGGGGAGATGGTTGGATCTGTTTTCTATATATTAGAATCTAAGTTTTGATTCACACAAAATATGTTACTATTCGGTAATCTGTTATGTTTCGAAAGCTTATAACTATATTTCTGTACAACAAAAATAGAAGAGACTGAAAACTGAACGGAAGCTCTTGTTTACAGAACTGATCACAGAACTGAAACTAATGTCCACGATAAACACCTCCGATCTGTTCCAGCTCACACCATCCAGATCCCTACTGTTCATCACCTGCACTCAAGAAAACTAGTGAGCCTAGGGGCTAAGCAAGTAAATCTGGAATAAAAATTACAGGAAATGCAAGCATATCGATAACTTTATCTGTACTGTAGTTCAAATCTGAACAAAATGTATACTAAATACGATAATCTAGAAATCTGTAAACTGAGGAAGCCTGAAAAGCTGAACAATATAAACTGGTAATCTGGAAAATCTGAAAGTATAACCGCACATGTTTGAAAACATTTACTTGCTTTTTAAAAGGAAAAATCTTAAATGTTTCTCAAAGTCGTGATTAAAATCACCATGTGCTCTATTCTTATCATTTACTCAAAATATGGCTTAGACACCTGTACATAGGTCAATGCCGTTTGATCAAACTGTCATCTGAAATCAGGAATTGGGAACAAGGCCTATCTATCGCTGTGAAGGGTATGCAGTTCGTTAACCACAACATGGTCCCTTCCGATTTGAAAGGGGCACACTGGTTCGTTAGCCAGCGTCCTTTCCCTTTCCTATGTGACCATATGTTGTCTATGCCATATTCTCTTAACATTCTGTAAAACTTTCTTTTCTTTCTGTACTATCTTTTCTTTCTTTTCTAAAACTTTTTTTTCTTACGTTTCTTGATCTGAAACAAATCATTGTGAAGTATGGTTTGCTGTTTTAAAACCCTCTTGATTTTCAGAATCAATTGGGAATTCAAGGGATATCAATCGAAGAAGAAAACTGAAATCAGCTATGAGTATGAACAGTACACAAGCGTACCCGCTTCAGTATAAAATAAGATCTGGACTATTTGGTCAACTCATATTTGGATTAGTCAACATGACTTAAATGAATAGTTCGAATTACGATGGTCAAACTAGGTCAACTCAGATTTGGAATACGAATTCAGATCTCAACATAAAACAGTTCCGAAAAAGAATCAGATTTCGAACTTAGCTTGAAATGTCGAAACTTAGAAGGTTTCCATAATCTGAAAAACTCGAATATATCTAAGGAAAACTCCAGAAACAAGAATGACGAAGCTAGTTGTAAGCTACTGAGGCAAAATACCAAAGATTCTTGTAAGCTATTGGTAAGAATCACGTAAGCTTCTTGTGAGCTGCTTAAAAGAATATCCCAGAAAACTCAGGAAGAAACAGGAACGAACATCATCAAACATTTTCTAACAACTTTTCTTAATCAAAAGTCTATCCAAACACATACTTTCTATTCTAAACATCTTACTTCTTTCTCCGTTTCGAAGAACATCAAAACTTAGTTCTCAAACCTTTAGAACTCATACAAACATGCAGCAGAAACAATATATGCTTTCAAGAGTGTAGCAAGAAACAGATTTTACTTGCCTTAATCTGCGACAACAATTACAGCGAGTTTATATGGCCTGAATCAGCACACAATCCGATCACTTCCTGTAAAAAGTTTTGAAAACTTTTTTCGGTTTTCTTGCAGAGAGCACCGCTTGTGAAAAGTGAAATATTTGAGTATGAAATATAAACGAAGTGTTTCAACAGCTTTTATATGAAATCTGAAATCTAATAATCGAGCACGTTTTCTTTCAAAAGTGCTAAAAAAACTTAAAAAGTTCTACTCTTATTTTTAACAACAAAAGATGCAAACCGAACCATTTTAAAAGAGGAAATAAATCGGCTTGTCTGGACCGGCTGGAAAGCTCTTGTAACCGTGCCTCAAATCTGAAAAATCAACTATACGAAAGCTGATTAACAATAGCATTGCAAATAGATCTCTCAATTCTTTAAACTTTCTAATTGTGGATTTAAATGTTTCTGGGTGTTACAAGTTTGGTTCACGCTGAAAATATTCTCATGCTTAAGTCAAAGCTGTTAACGTACTTTGAACAGATCTTGGAAAAGTACCTCAGCACAGCTTACGACTAACAGCATAACACACTCCCTGCTCCTCCCGACCAATAGCTCAAGGCCAGCAGCTTACAGCAAACCACGAGGGAGGCTCTAATCTGTCAAGAGACCTAAGAAGTCAGCTCTGCTTAAGCTTATACATCCAATGGCCTAAAGCTTCGTAGCTCTGAACAACTACACCTAACCAACAGAGCACTATCCAGCTCAAGGAAAATGCTGAGAACGAAAACTAACACCAGCAGAACACGGTCACCTGAACCGGAGCTCAACTCGGTCGAAATCGCAAAACCTAGCTCAAGCAGCTCCTCAACGATTCCTCTTTCTGGCCTCCTCCCGACTCCAAATTGATACAAGAACTTCGGCATTGAAGAGGGGTTTCCAAACGAGGTACCCTCACTCAAAAATGACCGGCCAATTTTCGAAAATCTGGAAAACACTAGGTCAGGTGAACAATGACCACGAGGGTTTGGAAAATATCTGTCGGGAACTCTCGGGAGAGGATAAGAGATGTAGTCTAAAAAATAACTAAGTGTTGGTCAAAGATCAAGACTTATATACACGCTCCAGCTCAGAGTTTCAGCATACTCAAACCAGCTCAGGAGTACACTGCATTCAACCAGCACGCCACTCAGCTGAACAGCTCAGGTACTCCAAGCAGCACACATCCAGTCTGTATTGCTCACACAGACCCGGATAGTGTTCAGATCAGCTCAGACCTCTCCACTATTCCAGCTTAGGCATGCAGACACAACATCAGCTCTTGCTCCAAACAGACCAGCTCAGAGCATCCAACACATCTCTAAGCTGGATCCAGCTCGCACTTACATAGGAAATCCCAGAGTTTTTCACCTCTAAACTGGTGTCCCAAAAACTAGCTCGTGGCAGAAACTCAAACCGGTACAATGAAGCAGTCCAGCTCAGAGCTGTTTTGCTCAGATCAGCTTGAATATGATCTGATCTATGCCAAACCCGAAGGTTATCAACAGCTTACTCCAAAACTCCTAAGCTGATCGCTTAAACACCACTTCCGCTAAACAGTTCACATGATACAATCCAGCTCAACGCTCAAATTTGATGTCCAACTCGAAACTAATCTGTCCAACTAGCTCACACCAAAGCTGGTCTTGGTTTAACATCAAAATTCGCCAGCAGATCTCTAAGCTGGAACCAGATCACACTGGACCTGTTCACACTACATCAGTACAACTTAGCTCTACAATTCAGCTGAGTTGATCACCAATACAGCTTGGTTCTAACTCAAATTGATGTACAATAAAGTACATAAGACCATCTCAGCCCGTCACTAACTTTTCTGAACCTGAAACAGTTTACTTCAACAAGCTCGTACGAAACCTTAGACCAGCTGGCAGCAAAGTTACTTCCTATCAACCCGAATTTCCTAAGCTGTACAATCTCTACTGATAAATCACCAATCAGTTCTGATAATCAGTGCTTAAAAACGTACTTCAAACCAGTGATAATCTGTACTGAAACCCGAACAGCTGGTATTATCAGCTTAGCACAAATTCTTAGACCAGCACGCATCTAAGCTGTTCCCTTCACCAGTAGCTTACCAAGCTCAAAGATCTCTATTGGTTAATCATTACTCTGATCTGGTTAACTCTCTAATTGCTATATGATAATTCCTAGTCCTCACATCCAAGGATTTGTGAGCCCACTGCTAGCTGTATCCCTGAGCCATTGAGGGTCACATAAGTACTGGTTTCTCAATTCCACTACCGAAATGGTACTAAAAGTGTTGAGTATAGTAGGAGGAAGGATGGAAGTATGACGTCCTAAATTGGTTAATCGCAAAAAAATTGTTTTCCCATCGTAATGTTCAGTTTGGAAACTGTGCAGACCGGTCCGATCTGATTGTCGATCAGGATTATGATGAAGCCACAACGATGGACTCGAAACCAATGTTCCTTGGGCCTGGGCCTGACCTGGGCCCAGTAACCTGGTTTAAGCCATGACATATCTGTAAATAGGGGCTTAGGGGGAGCTATTCATTTGTACCAAGTTGTATTGACAACTTCCCCATAGCTCCCCTCCCATCACTCTCGCCCTCCTCCCACCATCGCATTCGTCGCCGCCGTCGGAATTCGTTCCGATCGTCTCGGTGGAAGATTCCATTCGTGAAATCTTCACTGCTTTTCTATTGCAGACCAGTGAAGGAATTGAGA
Organism: Dorcoceras hygrometricum; assembly: GCA_001598015.1. Taxonomy (NCBI): domain Eukaryota; kingdom Viridiplantae; phylum Streptophyta; class Magnoliopsida; order Lamiales; family Gesneriaceae; genus Dorcoceras; species Dorcoceras hygrometricum. Next base: position 77,867 of record KQ996155.1, read on the forward strand.
TTCCTTCCGTGGACAGGATTGGCCGTTCATCAACCGTTCAATCGTTGAAGGGCCATTTACCTTGTGGACTGGTCGGAGCTGGACGCCAAGTCACCAAAGAAAAATGTTCTAAACATCCTATGTATGTTTATATGTTTTACTATTTCGTGTATGACCGTTCTAGGGCAATCAAATTTTTAAACTTCGCTGCGCCGCGGGAGCAGGATCCAGATCCGCCGCTGCGCCAACACACATGGGCATTAGCTCAGCTTGTACACCAACTACCACCTGAGTGTAAAAGCTCTCGACTATTGCACATGCACTTGCTCTCTTTTTTCTTTCGTGCATCTCAAATTTTTCACTTGTCTGTTCATCATATTCCTTGACATATAGAGCCCCTATGCCAATGTATCCGTTGGATACAAGTTCCTAGCCTTTGAAAAGGATTCTGTAAAGTTCCATAATAGTTGTATCTTGTGTCCTTTATCATTTAATGTGTTTGCAGGCTTTGTTGACTTTGAGATCTATTGTCATTTAATGCATTGCAGTCTTTGTTGACTTTGAGCTCTGTCTCGATCAGAAAAATTAGTTTGTCTTCTAGTATTCTGAATAAATCTTGTACAAACTAATTCGTCTGAGCTGATCTTTCACAAAGCTCCTGATCTGATCTGATATCACACTTTCGCCCTAAGTTGATATGTCTGAGCTGGTTTATCCGAGCTGGTTTCTCAGCTAGTCTGATACGAAGCCTGCTCTGATCTGATTCTGCCCGTTCTGTTCTTCTCTTTGCTTGACTTCGTTTGACCAGCTCTGGCACGAATTGTATGCTGTCCAATAACCGCACTCCTTGCAATCAATGGGAATAAAACCCGTGACCTTGGCTCTGATACCAATTGTAGGACCGAGCGCTTGCCGATTTACCAAAAGCTATAGCTGGTGGTAACGGTGCAATTCCAATCTTTTAAACCGTATAGCAACACAAGCGCCACGGTTCGATCGCTCTACCTAGCAGGGACAATTATTGCACTCCAACACTGTTCACACTGAACTGATATATAAATCACGCTGATTCTGTCTGAGCTACTTATCTGAGCTGATTACTCGATTTGATTTGTTCTAAGCTTTGTGCTGATCTGATTCTCGCCGTGCTTTTAATCTGATCTGAGCTGATTCTGATCTCTTCTACCCTGAACTACCTAAACTACTATTGGCTTATCTGATTCTCACTTTGCTTCTAATCTGATCTGAACTGATTCTGATCTGTTCTACCCTGAACTGCTCTAAGCTGATCTCTGAACTAAGTACTGTTCATCTTTTCTGATCTGAACATGTAAGCTAAACTATGATATGCACTTGATCTCTGAACTGAACGTTGTTATCCTGAGCTGAAACCTGCTTTGAACTGGTTTCTTCCGTGCTGATCTTTTCTCTAAGCTGGATCAGCTTGGATGTCGTCTGCTGGACCAGTTTTGGCGTCTCCTACTGTTCCAACTTGGAATTCATCTCAATAGCATTCAGTTCGTCGCTTTCAGCTCTTGTATGATCTACTTCAGCTCGCTTCCGATCTGCTACAGTGCGCTTCTTCAACTTGCAGCTTATCTGCTACAACGCTCTTCTTCAGCTCGCGTCTGATATGCTTCAACTTAGACCCACGCACTTGATTAAATCGTTAGAAATATAACAACAGGTTTTGTGTTTATCAAAATTAAGATCTAATCTGTTACACAGATCCAACAGAGTGAGCTTACACTATAAATCTCTCACACACACACACACACAGATTCACTCACATATGAGAGCCGAGAGATGAATAGATTAGTTGAGTGAATCACCTCGAAACAACTTCAAATGTAGTATTTGAACAGAGACGTTAAACAAGTTCTTAGTGATGCAGCTCACACAGTTTGCGGGCTGGTGTGTAGCGTGGTATGCTAGGAGTTCTCACAGTTGCGGCTGTTGGGATCAGGTTATTACAGAAGCGGAGTAATCAATTCTTCTAGTGGAATCCTTACTGAACAAGGAAAAAGGGGAGATATAGGATATTGAGCTCCGAACTTCCATAAAAAAATTCCAGCGTACTGATTTTGTTTCTTTCTGCATTCACGTATACATGTTTTAAAACCAGATTTTTCTTTCAATTTTCAGAGAGTACTTCGGGTTGTTTCTGCATGATTTGTTATCATAACCAATCTACTTCTCGATGCTAAAACTTTTCAAGTTGCAACTCATGTTTATATTCGTTCAAACCACGTACGCTTTGCTCCGTGCTGATTCAGCTTAGGCGTGCTCTGCTCCGTGCTGATTCAGCTTAGGTGCGATTGCTTTTTTGATCCTATCAATTGGTATCAGAGCAGGTTGTTCTTGAAAAGAGCATTTAGATTGAAAACCTGTGCTACAAGTTTGTTTTAAAATGTTTTCGAGCTTATTTTATAAAGATAGGAGGAGTAATGATTTTCGAATGACAGAGATATTTTCCGAAAAAAGTGCATCAATATCTCTTCTGTCGAGCTGACACAGAGTGCACGAGATCTGTGTGGATGCCAAGACCTTTAATGATGGTTGTGCTGATAATAATGCATGTGACAAAATCAGAAATTCTGCTAATTGGATTATCATTTATCTTTTAATCTGAGCTGATGAGAAAAAACCAGTAGCACTTTGTTGTTTTTTTAAAATTATTTTCATGCATTCTCGTTTCTGTTCAAATCTGTCTTCCAAACCTTTCGATTTGAAAGCAAAAATCCCGAGCTGTTTCAGCTTTGAGGGAGTTTTGATTTTAAATATTGAGGAGACAAGATTTCTGGACCTTTTTGGTTCTCACAAAAATGGGGAGAAATATTTCAAAAATTATCTGCTATTGCTTGTTGCTTATTTTTCAACCAAGTTTTGTGTTAATCAAAAAGGAAGAGATTGTTGGATCTAGAAACAGATATGACATGATTTTGATGAACACAAAACTTGCCGTATTACATACTGATGTATTTAATTGAGCATGCAGGAAATATCGGAAGATCAGCTTGGAGCTTAGCGAAACAGATCAGATGACGAAGAAGCTCAGAGGTCTAAGCTGGAACAGTAGGGATGCCCAAACTGATCCAACAGACGACATCCAAGCTGACCCAGATCGGAGAAAGAGCAGCTTAGAAAATCAGATCAAGGCCGAACTGAAAGCTAAAGAACTATACAGTATAAGAAGATCTGAGCTCATCTACGAAGAACAGTTCAAATGGAGCTTCGAGTTATAACAGTTCATATCAGTTTAGAGAAGTTCAGATGAGAACAGTACAAAAATCAGTTCAGAGTAAGTAGGTTAGATCGGAGGAGATCAGATCAGAGAAACAGTTCAGATCAGCTCAGAGCATAACAGAACAGAATCATCTCAGGGCAAAACAAAACAGAATCAGCTCAGATCAGATTAGAAGCGCATAGAGAATCAGATCAACTTAGAGCTTACAAGAGTAGCTCAGAGCTTAGAACAGATAGAATCAGAAGAGAGTCGATCAATTTAGAGCAGATAAGAACAAGATTATCTTAGAAGTGTTACAAGAGCAGCTCAGAGTCCAGCTTACAGTTCAGATTAGAACGGGTCAGATCAGATGAATCATTTCAGAGTGAACATCTTAGAGAAGAACACAAACAACTCCAGAGCAGAAAAACTAAGATTAGAACAGCTTAGAGCAGATGATGGTCCCTGTTTTTACAAAGGAACTTAGCAGCCGCTGGTTTAAAATGAGCAATTAAAATTTTCAGCGCTGCTTGGAGCTGCAATAGCTCGTTGTTCTTGAACGAGCACTGTTTTTAAAACACAGGTGCTATGTTTTTAAAGGTTTTTAACTATTTTGAGAAGCTTGTGTATGAAGGCCAGTTATCTGTTTTTATATAGAACCGGTTTTTCGCTTGATGAACTGTCGGGATGCGCGAGTCTCGGGCAGATGCCAAGCTTCTATTTTCGTTGTGCTGTAAGATCACTTGGAGCGAGGCTCAGTGACAAGCACATGGGGCGAGATAGAAGAAAGAAAAATCTGAGCTGTTCTCTGTACTGGTTCTTCATAGATTTAAGCAACTCAGTAGCACTTGTTATTTGAAATATTTCGATGCTCTGATGTATTTTAAATTGTTCTGTTTTGCGGATTCCAGCTGATGCAAAATTTTGATTTTAAAAATTGATTTGAGCTCATGTTATAAAAGATAGGGAGAGTGGCGTCACTGTCTTTAATAATTTTGAGTTATGCATCAGTTTCGCTTTTGAAAATCATATACTGCTGCATATGGTGCTTCCCAAAGCTGTTTTTGTTCTTCAAAGATTAAAACTCCTGCTGTTACATTGTTTTTGTTGTAACAGTGTAGGGAGATCTTTTTGTTTTTAATTATCGGGAAGACCAGCAGTTCACTCTCTTTTTGATTCCCACAAAAAGGGAGAGAATTGTTAGAACATGCATCGTTAACTTAAGGTTTGTGTAAATCAAAAAGGGAGAGATTGATGGATCTGTTTTGACAGATCCTGATTAAGTTTTGAATTACACAAAACCTGTTATTGTATTTATAACAATTCCACTTAAGTGTACAGGTTTTAGGAATGAAGAAGACGATCAGCAGCAGCTATATTTGTTCAGCCGATGGTTCGCAATATAAACAGTCAGCAGTTGGTTTGGTGTTCATAGAATGGGCAGCTGGATTAGCAATGGAGACGTCCAAAGTTGAATCAGCTGTTCGTAATCAGGCGGAGGCCAAGTTGAATCAGCTGGAGCATGATGAACCAGCTGGAACGATGACAACCAGCTGCAATCGCTAAAGAGCGAAGTGAACCAGCTGGTACATGTATTGAGAAGTCTGCTGGAGAGTTAAATCGAAGAAGAAGATTCCAATTATAAGTACTGTTGATGAATCTATTGTTGGGGATCCGGATCCGGCCCCCGACTAGGCAGCGGAAGAAAAATAGAATAAACGTCGGGAGACGATCAATACGATACATTCAAAACAAACTACGACATTCATAGGATGTTTAAGCGAATTACCTTGCTGGCACTTGTGCCTGGCTCCAACCGGTATTACAATAATCCGACTCTTCTCGGTAGATTGCGGTAGTTTACGCCAATCCGGTCCACGACCAGATCCGAGACTCCTTCGTCAGGCTGCACTAGAAGCGCTGACGAGATCAGCACGAACGAATACTCCTCGAAAAACTAGGCCGGAACGTTTTCCGGCGAAGTTGGTGGCGGCGGCGGGCGGCGCACGGCGGCGGCGTGAGTGGAGAAGGGAGGGAGGCGGCGTGCACTTAGGGTCTAGGGTTATGAGAGCTTGTTATGAGTATATTATTATGAAGTCTATTAAGTCTAATTAAATAGACTTAACAATGGACTTGGACCGGCCCATCGGGCCCGTGTATTTTAAATTGTTCTGTTTTGCGGATTCCAGCTGATGCAAAATTTTGATTTTAAAAATTGATTTGAGCTCATGTTATAAAAGATAGGGAGAGTGGCGTCACTGTCTTTTATAATTTTGAGTTATGCATCAGTTTCGCTTTTGAAAATCATATACTGTTGCATATGGTGCTTCCCAAAGCTGTTTTTGTTCTTCAAAGATTAAAACTCCTGCTGTTACATTGTTTTTGTTGTAACAGTGTAGGGAGAGCTTTTTGTTTTTAATTATCGGGAAGACCAGCAGTTCACTCTCTTTTTGATTCCCACAAAAAGGGAAAGAATTGTTAGAACATGCATTGTTAACTTAAGGTTTTGTGTAAATCAAAAAGGGAGAGATTGATGGATCTGTTTTGACAGATCCTGATTAAGTTTTGAATTACACAAAACCTGTTATTGTGTTTCTAACAATTCCACTTAAGTGTACAGGTTTTAGGAACGAAGAAGACGATCAGCAGCAGCTATATTTGTTCAGCCGATGGTTCGCAATATAAACAATCAGCAGTTGGTTTGGTGTTCATAGAATGGGCAGCTGGATTAGCAATGGAGACGTCCAAAGTTGAATCAGCTGTTCGTAATCAGTCGGAGGCCAAGTTGAATCAGCTGGAGCATGATGAACCAGCTGGAACGATGACAACCAGCTGCAAGCGCTAAAGAGCGAAGTGAACCAGCTGGTACATGTATTGAGAAGTATGCTGGAGAGTTAAATCGAAGAAGAAGATTCCAATTATAAGTATTGTTGATGAATCTATTAACAGTCGCTATTCAAGAAGCTAAGAAGAATCACAAGCTGGAGCTGGAGCGATGAAGAAATCAGCTGGAGCGCTAAGTGTAGATGACATCAGCAGTGACGTCATCATTCAGCAGGAAGCTACAGTGGAATAGAATCAACAGAGAGCTTCAACCAGCAGTTGGTATTTGGAGTTGGCGATTGCAAAACGATGTCGCGTGAATAAGTTGGAACGACAGCGTTTTGCATTCGCAATAAGAATCAGCAGATGAAGAGAAGCGAAAAAGATGAAGCGACGTCGTGTTGAAGAATCAGCAGATGGATTAGTGTTGATGACATCATCGGTGACGTCATCACATTCAGCAGATGGCTTGAGTCTAGCAGTCGCAAGAATCAGCAGGTAGCTTGCATCCAGACGCAAGAAGAAGCGACGTCGTAGAGGAGATATCCAGTCGCAAGCTACTGTTCACCAGCAGATGCTATTTGGAGATAGCGATAGCAAAACGATGTCGTTTACATAAGTTGATACGACAGCGTTTTGCTCTTGCGCTAAAGATTCAGTAGGAAGACTTTGCGTTGATAACCAGTCGCAAGATCCAGTCGCAAGCTACAGTGGATCCAGACGCAAGCAACAGCAGCATCCAGTCGTGAGCTCTATTGAACTAGCTGTTGCTATATATCCAGTCGAGAGCTTCTTTGAATCAGCTGTTGCTATGAATACAGTCGCAAGATTTGTGTATCCAGTCGCAAGCTCTATGCATCCAGTCGCAAGCTTTGGTATCCAGACGCAAGAAAAGAAGAAGCAGGCGTAGTGTAGAAACTCAACCAGTCGCGAGCTAAAGTATCCAGTTGACAAAGAAACAGCTGTTGCGCGAAGTGTTGTGACAAAGAATAAACAACAGCTGAGCGAACAGCTGTTGAACAATCAGTTGAAGAATATTCAGCAATCAACGCTCAAGATGGAAAGAATCAATGGCTGAAATAGAGTCGTGCAATCTGCCTCAATTCAAGGGAACAAGATTTGTACTATTCTGTGAAACAGTACAACTTACAGAGGAAGTTTGCACGGAAATGGAAAACGACAACTTGGCTCTGTCAGTGAGAAAGAGATTTGAATCTATAGTCTAACGGCCATATTTCAAACAGAGCTTATATATTCGAGAAGCGCCATTGAAGAAGTGTTCGGTTGCGTGAGAGACGACGTTGGTGCAACTACAGTACTGTGGTAGAAATACATTGTTTATACAGTGCACCAACAGAGGGAAAAAGAAAAGAAGATTAGCTTGTTAGCTTGTTATGCGTGCTGATTTCTGTTTATGCGTGTATGCGTGCTAAAGTAAATCGAATGCTGAATCTAGATTAGCTTGTTAGAGCATTTCCCTAGTGTGTGAGAAAAACAGAGAGTTTGAGAGTTTCATTGTATCAATCTCACACACCGAGATTCATTCACATCTATTTGTGAATGGATCTTGAAATTGTTTATCAGTTCCCGTCCACGCACGAAGACGTAAAACTCAGTGTATGTAGTCTTTGAACAGAGACGTAAAACAAGTTCCAAGTGAACAGCCGAGGGCTGGTAGAAGTCTAGGAGTTCTCACAGCTGCTGGTTGTGGGATTGGGTCTGTACACAAGTTGTAAGATCAAATCTTCTAGTAGTGGATCCTTCCGAGGTGGAAGAAGGGGAGATGTAGGACATTGAAGTCCGAACTTCCATAAACAAATATGCTGTGTATCGTGTTCTGTTATTCATTCAGTATTGCATATTTACTTTAGCATTCAGCACACGCATCGCATAACAGTTCAGCACTTAGCATTTCCTTAGCATCGCATTGCATACAGCAGCACACAAGCACACAAGTCTCGAACAGATTTATGTTGTACATAAATCTGTTTGAGTTGTTTTAAAACATAGGATTCAGTTCTGGTATTTTCCGCATGAATTTTTAAATCATACCAGATCTGTCTCCAGTGCTCTGTTTATTGTAAGTGTTCAAGAACAACGAGCTATTGCAGCTCCAAGCAGCGCTGAAAATTTTAATTGCTCATTTTAAACCAGCGGCTGCTAAGTTCCTTTGTAAAAACAGGGACCATCAGATCAGCTCAGCGACCAGACCTGAAGCAGATAAGCTCAGACAAATTAGTTTGTACAAGCTTTATTCAGAATACTAGAAGACAAATTAATTTTTCTGATCGAGACAGGGCTCACATGTTCAAAGTCAGAAAGCCTGAAACGCATTCAATGATGAAGGACCAAGCTACAATAATTTCAGAAACTTTACAAAAGCGTTTCAACAGATATGAACCTGTGTCCAACAGTAACATCAGCACAGAGGCTATATATATATCTAGAGCTGAACTGATGAAAAGAGGGCATGCGACGAGAGAGAAGACAGAAGAAAAAAACAGTCGAGAGTTGATACACACAGGTGGCAGCTGGTGTACAAGCTGAGAGCTGGTGCCCCGGTATGAGCAAGTGCACAGCCGAGAGCTTAAACTTGGAATCACTATAGTCGATTGCACAACTTGGGAAGATGATGAAGACATTATCTTAGGAAGAAGCACTTCCCAGTGTGTGAGGTTTATTGTTTAAGAGAGTGATCTTACACTGTAAATCTCACATACACACAGATTCACTCACACATGAGAGCCGAGAGCTGAATAGAATAGTTGAGTGAATCAAAACTCAAAACTTATCAAATATGTCTTGGCACGAAGACGTAAAACTTAGTTTTTGTAGTCTTTCTATGACACCCGAACCCAACGGGGCCATGATAATAGGGGTAAATAAAAATTTTCGAAGTAAAAGAAGGCTAAAAGGTAATTTGTTATAAGCTGTATTTCTTATAACTCAAAAGAAACGAAGCACAGGACAATTTCAAAGACCAGCAGGTACCTAATTTGCGCGCTCACTGCTAAAAACATTTGCGGAAAACAGTTTGTATTGATAATTGCAATTGCGATTACAACAGCTGATATTCTAAGTAAATATACAACCGCTGCTACTGATTTAATACAGTGCAATCTAATTCAAAACGCTACAACTGAGACACGGAAAACGTAGGCCTTGGATAAACACAACGCCACCCATCTGCTGGTTTCAAGTTTCACCTGCTGTTCCTCCACCAGTTGTCGTACCTACACCATTTTAAAAGCTAGTGAGCCTAAAGGCTCAGCAAGTAAAACCTGAGTAATAACGATTTCATAAAACGCAGGCAGACATCTGTTCAATACATATGTTAAGGAACTTCAATAAACAATGTCATTTTCGTAAACAGTTCAATAAACATTCAATGGCGGAAATAGGGAATGATAGCCCAGCTTCTCATTAATTTCAATATCATTTTCGTTTGATCATGGCATATAAGTTCTATGTGGTCCAATTTGCACTTTGATCAAAATGACTCCCGATATCAGTTTTAGCATATAGCTCATATGAAAGGGCAGTCGACATCTAGACAACTGCTCACCCTTCTCCTTGGTGACCTTAACTATCTATGCCATAATCTAAAACAGCTTTTGTTCCTTAACAATCCTTTCTTTAAACATTCCTGTAAATCATCGGGTTCCATCATTTTAAACATTTGCTTCCCATTTTAAAACTTTACTGAGTATCGAATTAGAACCTTAAAATCGTAACAATGGAGAGAAACCAGTCGAAATGCAGGGACCAGTCCCAAGAAAATGAAACAGCACTTGTGAAACAAAATAGTTCTCTGCTTTTCGCAAATATCGTTAAATCGAACCAGCTGGAATGAACAGAAACCAGCTGCAAGACTTTTTACTAAAACAATTTTATTTAAATGAAACGATGTCGTTGGAGTGAGCAGCAGATAGGATGAAAACCACCTGCTGATATTCTATTTCTTAAAGAAACGACGTCGTTAGCGCATCGATCAGTCGCAAGGAATACGCTAATCAACCAGCTGTAAGAAAAAGCGCTAACACGTGTATATAAATGAATAGTACCAGTCGCAAGACTAATACCAGCTGAAATGAATAGTACTTGAAAACAAATAAAGCAACTGCTGAATTCTAACAAAGGAAATGCAGCTGCTAAATTTTACGATAACAATGCAGCTGCTGATCTCTAAAAAGGGAACGCAACTGCTGGTTTAAACAAGGAAAGATGCACCTGCTAATGAACAGTGCATCTGCTGGAATTTACGAAAGACACTTGTAATATCAAAACAATGATCGCGCTGTTAGAGTAGATGCCCAACTAGCCAACTTGTGGCGTGTGGGTTTATAGACTCTTGTATGAAACAATCTTTATATATGATATTCGCATTTACTCATATGGCATTCTTTACTTTCATTGTGTGTATGATGATTTACAATTGCGTTGAGTAAAGACCTAGAATGCACTAAAACGTATGTTAGATGTGATAGTGGGTATGACGGCTATCATGAAACACATCTAATAGTCGCTGTGTATTCTGAACATGTTCCTAGTCGATTGGGCCGTCAAAATGAGGATAAGGCCGCCCGAGTTCGAGACTAGTATCTGCGATCCGAAGTACCATGTTTCGTTGGTAGGGAACATTGTGATGTTCTGAGCATGCAGATAGATAGTGACCTGGTGATCTATCGAACTACCCTCCTTCGGACTTTCCAAGTGGTTACCATTTGTCGAGTGGATAAGTCCGAGGTCTTGGTTGTACTGACGATGTCACTATTCGATCTCCAAGATGTATGCATAGCTATCGGATCTATAGCGACTCTCGATTTACCAATGGTCGTTGATCTGATCGGGATATATGGATTGAAAGGACCGTACTGTACGCTACACACGACCAACTGGTTTCTCGATTTACCAATGGTCGTTGATCGGGATATATGGATTGAAAGGACCGTACTGTACGCTAACCACGACCAACTGGTTCTTGCAGGCACTATCAGTGATACCTAGGGGATCATGGGGCGATGTTGCTAGACGCTCTTACCATGATCCGGTGGGCAAGTCCGGAATTGTGATTCCAGAGCCGCAATGGTTGTGGGCCCACGGCTAGCTGTATCCCTGAACCATTGAGGGTCACACAAGTACAGGATTTGAGATCCCCGCATGGATACTCAGCTCAATGTGTTGAGCACGAGAAGAGGATTTTGGGGAGTGCGACTTCCTAAAAGTCAACAGGGGTCAAATCGGGGTTTCCCGCTGTTAAGGGGCAAAACGGTCATTTTGCACTGGGGTTCTGAAAAACGGTTTTTCAGAACATAGTGTTCAGTTTTGGAAACTGAATCGATCGGTCCGATTGTTAGAGTAGATGCCCAACAAGCCAACTTGTGGCGTGTGGGTTTATAGACTCTTGTATGAAACAGTCTTTATATATAATATTCGCATTCATTTATATGGCGTTCTTTACTTTCATTATGTGTGTAATGATTTACAATTGCGTTGAGTAAAGACCTAGAATGCACTTAAGCGTATGTTATATGTGATAGTGGGTATGACGGCTATCATTAAACACATCTAATAGTCGCTGTGGATTCTGAACATGTTCCTAGTCGATTGGGCCGTCAAAATAAGGATAAGGCCGCCCGAGTTCGAGACTAGTATCTGCGATGCGAAGTACCATGTTTCATTGGTAGGGAACATTGTGATGTTCTGAGCATGCAGATAGATAGTGACCTGGTGATCTATCGAACTACCCTCGTTCGGACTTTCCAAGTGGTTGATTCGAGATTCCCGCACGGATACTCAGCTCAATGTGTTGAGCGCGAGAAGAGGATTTTGGGGAGTGCGACTTCCTAAAAGTCAACAGGGGTCAAACCGAGGTTTCCCGCTGTTGAGGGGCAAAACGGTCATTTTGCACTGGGGTTCTGAAAAATGGTTTTTCAGATCATAATATTCAGTTTCGGAAACTGAGTCGATCGGTCCGATCTGATCGGCGATCGGAGTTATGGTGAAGTCTCGGTGATGGAGATGAAACGAATGTTCATCCGTTGGACCCGGGCCCGTTGGGCCGGATCCAAATCCATCACCTATTCTATTTAATGTAGAAATTTGACTTAACCTAAACACAAGTGTTACAACTAAACCTAACCCTAAGTGCAAACCGCCGCCGCCGTGTCCCGCCCGCCGCCGCCGCCGCTTCGCTGGAAATCGTTCCGGCCTAGTTTTTCGAGGAGAATCCGTTCGTGCAGAATTCGTCAGTGCTTCTAGTGCAGGCTGACGAAGGAGTCTCGGTTCTGGTCGTGGACCGGATTGGCGATATCTACCGCAGTTTACCGAGAAGAGTCGACGTTATTGTAACTACGGTTGGAGCCATGCACAAGTGCCAGCAAGGTAGTGGTTTTGAACCCCCTATGTATGTCAATAATTGTTATTGAATTTTTCGTATTGATCGTCTCCCGGCTTTTATTCTATGTTCTTCCGCTGCCTTGCCGGGGGGCGGATCCGAATCCCTAACAGTGGTATCAGAGCCAGTGTTTTTCGGATCTGATCAATATGTATTGCCTGAATTGTATCTAACGTCTTAAATTTCAGATCGGAAAATGAAAATCGGCAAAATCCTTGAAAAATCATCGGCCGGCCGCCGCCTCGCGTGGCGGTCCATCGCGCACGACGCCATG